>LBNU01038438.1:0-40333 GCA_014162995.1 Artemisia annua | reverse complement strand
GCAGAGTCTTAGGGTGTTTAGGTTCAGGTCAAGTCTAGTTTATATATATTAGTATATATTATATATAGTATAATATATAATATATTATATATAGCTATATACTATATTAATATTATATATATTTATATAATATTATATTATATATATATTATATATCAATATATATATATATATAAATATATGTATGTACATATATGTATGTACATATATATATGTAATATATATATGTACATAATATATATTATATATATATATATAATATATATATATATATTATATTAATATATATATCATATTATATATATATATATATATATATATATGTGTGTGTGTGTGTGTGTGTGTGTGTGTGTGTGTGTGTGGTGCTTGAGAATTTTAGAAAGGTATACATGGATCGTTTTAGATTATGTTGTTTTCAAATAAACTGCTGATTTACAATTGTCCTAAATAACATCATACCTGGTACCCTTTCAAAAAGATAGTAAAGGGAGAGGATATGCCCTTTAGAGACTTAGTAGCGCAATAAAGACTTGTGTGACGGTTTTTAAATGTACATGGTCGTTTGTCCTTCTTGTTTGCACAGATAGCGTTTTGTCAACCCAATCTAATAAAACATGTACCTAAGTTACCCGTTTTGACCTGATCTCATATTGACTCCCCCATTTTCAACCATAAAAGGATCTACGCTTTCAATAAGTTTCTACGTAAGGTAAAAGAAAAATCTTTAGAAAGGTTTAAAATTACTAGTCACCTGTGTACTTACCAATCATCTAGAAGTTGTATATTGCACCATATTCGTATAACTAGTCGCTCAGTTGAAAGACCACATATACAAGCCACCAGTCATGACACCCCAAAATCACCAAATTAGTCCGATTGAAAATTAATGCATAATATGCTGAGCTTAATAACCGAAACGAACCACAAGATAAGCATGTTACTGTCCGGTGTCATTAGCCCAATTTTAGCATTACAACCATGTGATTCTTATATCTTACCATCACGTGTCCTAACACCAAAACGCCCTCCATAAATTTCCATATTCCATTAGTTTAACCTAAACAAAGCACTGCAGAGTTTACATCACTTCTTCAAACGGATTAGTAATTACTAACTTGCACATTCATTCATTACGTTAAACTTTACTCATAATACCTAGGAAATAACAAACCTAGATTACCTAAAATACGCTCATAATACCATTTAGCTAACAAAATTACAGCTCAAAAACACACAAACCTAGGTACATATAGTAATCTTAAACAAAAGTCTCATTTACAACACCAAACTCCCACATTCCACTTGCTACGATAATCCATTCTAAGGCCTAAACAAAGCAAAATAGATTTTGACTGAATTTCACCAAACCAATGTTATTTAGCAGATTTGGATCAATTCTCCACCGTCAGTGACATTGTAGTGAGATTACTTGGCCTTGTAATACGAGTTTTACAACATTGAATAAGTCTAATGCCAAAACTATATGATGCCAATCCTAAAGCATAAAATGTAACTAAAACAGTCTAATAGAGTGCTTAACAATCGATGATAACCTAGCAATCGACAAGAAGAACAATTCAGCTTAAATCCTCCTATTTGGGCTGATGCAGGATTTTTGACCAGGTTTTACTATTTATAATTGTCTCGTCTACCTAAGGTCTACCTAATGCATATAGTACTTGATAATTTTGGTTGCTCGCAGAAGGTGGAATGATATATAATTCAACATTTGTGTAACTAAATAACTTCGATATACTAACTAGAGGTGGCAATATGGGTGGGTGGATTGGGTGTGTTGCATTATAGGTCATGACAATGGTGGGTCAAAATGGATAATTTTGCATGTTGGTAAAAAAGGCAGAGTCTTGGGTCGTTCAGGTCAGGTCAAGTCTAGTTATATATATGTTTGAGAATTTTAGAAAGGTATACATGGATCGTTTTAGATTATGTTGTTCCAAATAATCTGCTGATATACAATTGTCCTAAATAACATCATACCTGGTACCCTTACAAAAAGATGGTGAAGAGAGAGGATATTCCTTTTAGAGACTTAGTAGCGCAATAAAGACTTGTGTGACAGTTTTTGAATGTACATGGTCGTTTGTCCCTCTTGTTTGCACATATAGCCTTTTGTTCAACCCAATTTAATAAAACATGTATCTAAGTTACCCGTTTTTACCTGATCTCATATTGACTCGCCCATTTTCAGCCATAAAAGGATCTACGCTTTCAATAAGTTTCTACGTAAGTTAAAAAAAAAACTTTAAAAATGTATAAAATTGCTAGTCACCTGTGTAAGCTTACCAATCATCTAAAAGTTGTATATTGCACCATATTCGTACAACTAGTCGCTCAGTTGAAAGACCACATATACAAGCCACCAGTCGTAACACCCCAAAATCACCAAATTAGCCCGATTGAAAATTATACATAGCATGCTGAGCTTGATAACAGAAACGAACCAACAAACTAAGCATGTTACTGTCCGGTGTCATTAGCCCAATTTTAGCATTACAACTATGTGATTCTTGTATTTTACCATCACGTGTCCTAACACCAAAATGCCCTCCATAAATTTTCATATTCCACTAGTTTAACCTAAACAAAGCACTACATAGTCTACATCACTTCTTCAAACGGATTAGTAATTACTAACTTGCACATTCATTCATTACATTAAACTTTACTCATAATTCTTAGGAAATAACAAACCTAGATTACCTAAAATACGCACATAATACCATTTAGCTAACAAAATTACGACTCAAAAATGCACAAACCTAGGTACCTATAGTATTGTTAAACAAAAGTCTCATTTACAACACCAAACTCCTACATTCCACTAGCTACGATAATCCATTCTAAGGCCTAAACAAAGCAAAACAGATTTTGACTGAATTTTCACCAAACCAATATTATTTAGCAGATTTGGATCAATTCTCCACCGTCAGTGACATTGTAGTGAGATTACTTGGCCTTTTTGACCGAAACGAAACAACAAGCTAAGCATGTTACTGTCCGGTGTGATTAGCCTAATTTTAGCATTACAACCATGTGATTCTTATATCTTACCATCGCGTGTCCTAACACCAAAACGCCCTCCATAAATTTCCATATTCCACTAGTTTAACCTAAACAAAGCATTGTAGAGTTTACATCACTTCTTCAAACGGATTAGCAATTACTAACTTGCACATTCATTCATTACATTAAACTTTACTCGTAATACCTAGGAAATAACAAACCTAGATTATCTAAAATACGCTCATAATACCATTTAGCTAACAAAATTACAGCTCAAAAATACACAAACCTAGGTACCTATAGTACTCTTAAACAAAAGTCTCATTTACAACACCAAACTCCTACATTCCATTGGATACGATAATCCATTCTAAGGACTAAACAAAGCAAAACAGATTTTGACTGAATTTTCACCAAACCAATATTATTTAGCAGATTTGGATCAATTCTCCACCGTCAGTTACCAAGTCAAGGTTGGTTTAGACAAGAGATTTTGGGGACGAAATCTAAATAAGGGGTAGAATTATAACACCCTGAAACCGGGCCTAAGCAATTTATTACAAGATTGTCATTGTAATAGTTGACTATGACTTTTATAAGTTCAAAGGACTTACAGGATTAGTTAGTCAAACCCGATAGTCAAATTATAAGTATTAAAGGTTATGTAAATGGTTATAGAAAATATGAAATGTCACAATTATAAGAAAAGTGGAGCTAAGGGACTAAAGTTGCTAAGTTGTAAATATGTTATAAAGTTGTATGTGGCCAAATTAGAAGAGAAATGAATTGAGGGACTAATTTTGTCAATTGTCCAAAGATGAAACTAATTAAATATATCCTAGGATAATTCCCGGGCTTTCCAAAACATTCTAGAGTTATGTGGTTTTGTGTGGGTTGACCTAGAGAAAGACAAGAGAAGTGAAAGAAGAACTTGGTAATTTTATTAATGATTAAGGAATAGGTTTTATTGATTTAAGTTAGTAATTTTATGGGACTAATTATCATATCATCATTATATGATCATGTGATAATTAGAGGTGATTAAAGAGGAGCTATGGTTGTGGTAACCATATATATAGTTAATTGATTATGTGTTTATGCTTATAGTGATTTGGCTTGGATTATAACAGTGGAAATCGATGATGTAGATGATGATGTTCTTGATTTCATTAGCTTGGAATTAAGGTAAGTAAACCAGTTATAATATGTAACACCCCCAAACCGGGTCGCAGCGGAAGAAAATGTCACTCGGGTGCTACTAAAATTGGTATCACAACACAAGGTAACAAGAACGGTTTTACCTCAACCGTTTAGAAGAAGTTCATAATTAAAATCATTTAGTTTACATTATTCCAAAGACAATGCGGAAATACAGACCCATAAAAGTATGTAAGCGGTCCCAAATATATATCAGAGTATCGTGATTCTATGACCATGCATTGCCATTGCCAAGCGCCTCCAATAGTAAGCTATCGCCTTAAACCTGAGAATACATGCTAAAAGTGTCAACACTAGGTTGGTGAGTTCATAGGTTTATCATAAAACATTCACATTTGACCAAATCACATATAAGTTTGCTATACTAGACTAAGGCACTTAACCGACATGCTACACAAAAGTGTGCCAACCACAATCATAAATCCCTATAGGTGAACAATTTAGTAATAACAATCCCGCACGAATATATTAAATTCGTCATGAGTCTAATATATTGTATTCGTTTCAAGTCCAATAAGGCCAAATTGTCCAATGTCCAAGTGATATTGGTATATGTCCAATAATAAAAGTCTCAATCCATTTATATATTTAGTCCATTTTGTATCATCCGTAATGTTCACCGTCATTCATAAGTTCCCAAAGAGTTCTCCCAAACGTACCAATTGATCCGAGTGACAAAATAAATAAATCACGTTAGTCAAGTACAGTAAAACCTCTATAAATTAATACTCGATAAATTAATAACCTCGATAAAATTAATAATTTGTCTGGACCCAACTTGGGACCAGTACAAATTTGGACTCCAATCAATAAAATAATAAGATAATAACTTTTTTGAAACTCCAGTATATATATATTAGTCCCAACGAAACTATAAGTTAATAATCACTTAAAATAACATATGTTACATATATGTGTATATGTGTGTGTGAGAGATATACACTTCAAAATCCTAAGATTGTTTAGTAAAAAATGAATCCATATTCACTTGTTTTTTGTTAAACTTCAAATCTATATAGTGTTTATTTTAAAATCTTCTTATTGCACTAAAGAGTTGGTGCGTTGTCTTCTCGTATTGCAACAAAAAGTGTTAATTTTATTTTCATAAAGTGTGAATGTGAATTCATAAAATGTTAATTGGAACTTGTTTTTCATATTTATTTTTCGTCTCTAATGAGCATACATTCTAACTAGCTAGTCTATTAGACTGGAAATTTAAAGGCAATACGTTAAACCTCTTTAAATTAATAATAAATTAATTTATCAATATAATAATATCTCGCTAAATTAATAAAATATCTCGGTCCCAACACTATTAATTTATAGAGGTATGTTAGTGTAAATGAAGTCCTTGAATGGAAAGAAATAGGGAGTTCAGAGTCTAAAGACTCGACACTTCCTAAAAAGGAACTCAGTTGGTGAAGTCTCTGAACTAGGAAGAAGATAATGGAGTTAGTGGTGATGACAATAACTCACTAACTTACTAAAGATCTCCTCAACGTACAAGAAAACCTGACTTAGATATTTAAGAAAAATAATTAAGTCACTGAAACTTAAAGGCGGGACTTTCTTGAAAAGATAAGCGAAAAGCGCCTATCAACAAAAGTCAAGATAGTACAAGAGTTGCTATAAAATGAAAAATAAGTGAAGTATGGCTGTACGTGTTCCAAGAATAAAAACATTTAACATAAGTATACTACACATTTAAATGCTTGACACGTCGTTATTACCCCCACGGATATCCACCTCGATCTTTGCCTAAAAAAGAGAATATTGTAAGGGGGTGGCAACCTTTGCGGTTTGGGCATTCGGTATGCTATGCCGATCTGTATCCATGAAAACCACTCATGCGGTTTGACAACTTCGGCAAGCAATTCGGTAATCCATACCGAATCGGCATGGCTTTTTCCCCAAAAAAAAGTGACCGTTGCATATTATACGAATTCGAACGTTTGAGGCATTTTTCCAAAAAAAAATCATAAATCATAAGATCTCACAAGTTTGACTCGGGGTTAAGTCGTACCTACGAGAAAAACCCATGTCCTTACCTTTTCTTCTTAGATCTATAAGATTAGAACACAATAAATGATGGTGGTGATGTTTTGGGTGGCGGTTAGTAACCAAAAGTGGTGATGGAGGTCGTTTGACGGCGCGTTAGTGGCATCAAATGAAAGAGGAGATTATGGTGAGTGTTGTGGTGGTGGTGGTTTAGTGGTGGAGGCGGCGGTGATGGTGGTGGTGGCTTGACAGCCGGCGGCTAGAGAGGGATAGGGGAAGAGGTGAAGTGTTGGTGATGATATGGTGATGATAGGGGAAGAGGTGAAGTTTATGAATATAAAAAATAAAATAATAAAATTATGTGAGGTATGGTGAATCATGGTTGCCACTAAAAAATGAAGGTGAGGTATGGTGAATTATGAAATGTGTTGGCAATATTTTATTGGTTAATTTTGCATGATGATGAATTATGGTGTGGCATGGTTGCCACCCCCCTAAAGGAGTAATGTTCATCTCTTGCAATTAATGTGACACACATTCAAGAGATCATTTAATCCTCCAAATAAAACTATAGTCCATGAGCATATTCAGTTGGTTAAACATAATTCTCACTTAAACATTAACTTTGATATATGTTTAAGTTTAGTGAGGAGATCATCAAATATTGTCATTCAACTTAGTTTGTTATTTCTAAAATAAACGTGAGTAAAATTCTTTGATTCATTTCTCATAAAAATTTAAATGTTGAAAAATCTTTGTATTTCCTTACTTGTTTATTTATATTGTTTGAAGCTTTTAACTTATGTTATTAAGCATGAAAGTTGGTTGGTTAACTCATATAATCTTTTGTAACCAACTAAACATGAACAACAAAAACTTAGTAGCGTTTATTGATGTAGGTTTTACCGACCAGATTTTAATATTTATAATTGTCTCGTTTACCTAAGGTCTACCTAATGCACTATAGGGCAGTGTACCCGGTCGTATGAGGAATAGCTAGATGGTAAAGCCGAGGTCGTCCCAAGAGCTATGCGTTTGGATTCTAATTAGAGTCTGTGTCACGTTTATCAAAAGGGGGTATATGATTAAAGAGATTAATTAAACTAATAAATGTGAATAAAAAGAATATAAAGGTAAATGAGATTAATTCAGTGTGATAACTAGGCATGGTTTTCTGGCAAACAACTAATGGGAATGATAACTAAGATCTAATTCTCAAACCGTTATAAAGTCGGTAGACTCCTATGGTCAATTTGTCTACCCTATGATCCTAGATTCCTCACCAAGGTAATTGTTAGTGACCAAGGGTCATCTGGTAATCTATTCTCAGTAATAAAAGTAACGGTGTCTATAATTGTTTCGTCTGGGGGTTAAATTCATTTCGGATCAGAGGGTTAAATCACCTAAATCTATCTTACACCTTGTCCTATCCACGACTATTGTAAAGCCGTGGGTTCATCGGTACGAAGATGTAAGAGACATTAAGTACCTCTACTAACATGGACAGGTCTAGCGAGTGCGGCATGGTCAGATCTTACACCCCTCTAATTCCGTTAAGCGTATAGCATTGGTAGATGGTCCTAGGGTTAATTCGCACATGTATAGTGATATTGCTATCACCAAGTCATATCCCTATCGGCTTGCTTCCTAGGGTTAATTCCACAAGCCTCTAAGGAACAACCAACGCTAAACACTACGGGAACTAGAGTGTCCTAAGACTCGCCGTGAAAGTATACAAACAAAACTAATATAAAGTAGAAATAAAAATCAAATAATACATCACTAAATAATTAATTAATTATTACGCCGTAGTTAGATATATTACTACGCCGTAGTCAAATATATGACTATGTCGTAGCTCAATAAACAACTACGCCGTAATTAATTAATTAAACGACAAAAGCAATTTAATAAAACACGAAAGGCATCACGACAATCAACAATCATGCAGAATCAATATTGTAATCAAGAATAATGAAACTTAATAAATAAATGAGTGTCGAGAAATAATACATATCATGCTAGATAAATACTTTTGATCCCCTAGTTGAATACCAGGGCAAAACCTCGAAAGGTTTGCCCCTAAAAACCTACGCCACCAGTAGCCCCTTGCTACTTTCTCTTTGTCCCTAGCGTCGAAAGGTTTAATCCTTCATCGTACTTGCACTTTTATTCTTCAGTCCTTATAATTAATATTATTTCGCCATTTCTAGTCCCTGAACTTCGACACTTCGGGCCCAAATAATAAACTACGGCGTAACTAAATAGAAAGTTACGTCGTAGCCTTCGTAATAAATTACTACGGTGTAGTCTAAAGAGTGGCTACGCCCGTAGAACTCTCGTTAACATATCTACGCCGTAGCCCTATGACTAGCTACGGCGTGGTCTTCATAAAATCTTTCCTACGCCGTAACTCAATGACTTGTTACGGGCGTAGGGCTCTTATCTTTATTATTACGCCGTAGTCCAATTACTAACTACGGCATAGCTTGGTAGTTTTCTCAATTACGCCGTAGCTTTGTTGCTTGCTACGGCGTAGTCTTCATTACTTGGGGAATGAATCATCTAACGGTGTAGTTTCATCACTTAACTAGACCGCAGTGTTTATGTCTTCCTAATAACTTCAAGCGTAATTTCCATTCTTAAGCCAATAAATCATCAATAACGTACTTTTGCTCATCTTTACCCTGAAACCAAAATAGAAAGAAATAAGAGTGTATATCCTTCATATGAATAGAAAAGATGAGCAATTTAGGGGGAAATTCACGCTTAAATCATGGGTAAATTTGATGTTATCAAATATCCCCCCACTTGAACTCTACTTGTCCTCAAGTAGACCTTTTAAAATTATTTTTAAAAACATATCTCCCAAGATATTTTGGAAGATATGAGTTTAAAAACTACCTAAGCTAGAAATATCAAAACCGAGCACCTCACGAAAAGGGAATTGAAATCACACACTCTCTCACTAATCTATGTGTTTATTTTGGGGTGATCACTCAACTGCTCAGTCATGTCGAGTATTCTATCATAGGCTTGGCAAAGATACTAATCTCCACCACTAGAGTCTATAGATGCAGCTATTCTAAAAGGCAAATGGGTTGACACAACAATAAGGCTTACGGCGTTAAATCACTCTCTACCAATACCACTATTCCAGAAAAGGCGACAAAGCCACAAATGCTCGCCCAAATCCATGAACGAGACACCTGTGACTCCTCAATTCCTTAACTCGAATAAGCTAAAGGTAAGGAATGGCAAGGGTAGAATAAAGACATGGGAAAACATTTAAATGGGTGTAAAATAAAAAGACACGAAACAAATAGTTTCCTAAAGTCCACAATCGCCCCATCACTAGTTGCATTCAATCCCATAGCAAAATTCGAGGGTCAAGAGTCAAGGGGTCTTCAATATCATCATACACGAGTTAATGCATATAAAATGTAATGCAGTGCCTCATAATCTCCATAAACTAGGCAAATATGACGCATTAACTCGGCCTTCATCACTAATGGAAAAAATTTATGTGCTCTAAAATTTTTAAAGTTTGGGTATATTTTGCACATATTTTGACCAAAAACCGTAATATCAATCATTTCTATCTCTCATCCCCCCACTTGAGCTGTACAATGCCCCCATTGTACAAATATATATTAAAATAGAAAGGAGAGATAGAAATGACACGGGTCTATAAAGTATAATTTGCGCAAAGTGGGAATACATACCACAATACGACACATAGGCTAATTTATATTATAATCAGCTAATAAACAAACTAATAAACAAACTCTTGCTTGCATTCTTATTATTCTTTTATTCTATTTTCTTCTTTTACTTTTTCTTTTTTTTCACTTTTTTTTTGATGCAAGACAAGGTATACATGGATAAAAATAAAAACAGTACGAACAAACAAAGCATCCCCCCACTTGAGATCAACTATAATCTAAACCCGATCTTCTTCCAAAATCCCTTTATTCAAAACCCGCGACTTCCACTTAGTAGAACCAAAATAAACCAACAACGCCCGGACTGTGGACTAAAAGAAACTACAGGGTAGGCTAGAAACTACAGGGTAGGCTAGGCGATAGGTGTAACGAAATATATATTGGGTGAACAAAATGAAAGGAAAGGCTCTGAAAGGTGTATCTAGGGGTATCTTGCACTAAAGGTGAGTGCAACAAAAGAGTTTAATAGGGGGATTGACTAATCGATGTGAAAAGTCAATATACACATAACATAATTTGATGGGCTATTTGGGTTTATCCTAAAATTTGCCTTAATTCCTAGCTGCACCGATTACACCAAGTTGCCTCAATGTAATGCTCATCATAATGGTCTTAAAAAGATATGCAATGCCAAGTTCTAAAGTCTACTACAGCCACCGGCACACTCATATTTATGATATTATGTATAAGGGGAAAACGGAAAGGCTTATCCCCACACAATGTAAATAAAGGGTAGGTGTGCTCAGTTTAGATTAATCTAGTTAAGTAATGAAAAACATGTCAAAATTTTATAAATGAAATATTTTTCACTAAAAACTAGAAAAACAAAGACAAGTAAAATCAGGTGGGTGTTTATTTCTAATCCCTTCCCCCCACTAGGGTCATACTAAGCATAAAATGAAAAATAGGAAGGGTTAGAAAAAGGAACAGAAAACTCCCCTGGATTTGCTCGGTATGATCAATAGACGGCACTTTCCGTATCATGCTTCAAATGTGCCTCCTCGAGCAAGATCCATCTCCATCATCAAATCACCATCTCGGCACTCAACTAGATCAGATATAAAGTGTTTTCTTGTAGCTATGCACCTCATCATATTTCACAAACCTGTGAGCTAGCGAGAAAACTAATACCAACAAAGCATACATCCGGATAAAAGCAAAAATAGCACGAAACAAAATAAAATCTAACTCACTTTCGTAGGAATTACGGTTGCATTTAGCGTATGCAACAAGCCTTTTGAACCACTTGGTGTCCCAAGTGGACGAGTGAAGTCTCGTGAGGGTTTACAGGGACACACCACAAAGTTCATTTAAAAACTAATACAAGTTCAAGTATGTTTGTTATAAAAATTTAAAATTTAATTTGGCACAGGAGAAAGCTACGGCGTAGTCATAATGTGGAACTACGCCGTAGGTGATAAAATCTAACAGTCTGTCACCTGGAGGATGCTACGGCGTAGTCATGAATGGAGCTACGCCGTAGATGACTTCTGAGGAAAATAATTGGAGTGAAAACTCCAGTTTTAGCTCCTCCACCGTCCACCTTTCTCTATTACCTGCAAAATGATTATACAAAGCATACCAAACCAACTATGCTAATAAAATCAAAAGCTAAAGTAAAAACAAAAATACAAAGATAGGCATGGGGTGCCTCCCACGAAGCGCTTGTTTTTGTTCGAGTCACGAGCTTGACTCCACCCTTATTTACCGAGTAAAAGGGTGTTCACCCCTTCACTTGAAATCAAGTGTGGGTGAAAATAGCAATAAACACCATAAGGGTGTTAATTTGCTATAGTGTAGGGAAATGATAAATTATAGTCATACCTCGAAATGGATGTCATTTTCCTCATTACCTTACCTATCTTAGTTGATGGTTTGATGAATGGCTTACTTCAAGATGCGGCAGAGTAATCGGCTTACTCAACACATTAATCTCCATGTCAGTCAGAATTTCCCCTCCAAATTCCTTCTCATTAAATTGATTAGGATTTGTAACCGGCGGCAGGTACGGTTGCATCAGCGGCTTTGGGTCAACTTCATATTGTACGGTAGGTGTCATTGTAAGAATGAGCCTTTCAAAATCTTCCTCTGTCATGTCCCAATAATGATCAATTCTCAATTCATCACATTCTTCTTGGACATCCACTTCCTCAATTGTATTGTTGATAACGAAATTATCAATATCCTGTTCACAAACACTAGCAGAAACATTAGCAATAGGAGAAGTAGGAAAGTCAAAAAGGTCCTTACCTCCATGGTCCACATCCCCAAATTCTTCATCAACACACCCGGTATTGATCTCCTCATCCTTGACGGAATCTGGATCTTCCATGTGAGTGTGATTATTCTCCTCTTGACACTGATTGGCAGTATACCATTCATATTCTTGAATGGTCATGTTATCCATGTCCATCTCATCGTACACATGAGGAGATACATAACACCTATTGGCGTATGTTTGGGGAGATTGATAGACAGGCTTTGTAGGAGGTAGTCTCGTAGAAGATCTTCTATACCGAATATTCCTCATACATGCTTCTTCCTTCTCGCGCTCATACTCCAAGTACTCATTCAATGTCATGTTATCAATGTCTGGCTCCATCTCCATGATTACCTGAAATATACTCACAAAACAGAGGAAACAGCAGAAAAGGAGAAAGAAACAAAAATAACAATAAAATAAAAAATCTAAAGAAAAGGAACTAAAAACTATAAATACTTCAAATTAAAATCCTAATAGCTCCCCGGCAGCGGCGCCAAAAACTTGATGCAGGTTTTACCGACCAGGTTTTAATATTTATAATTGTCTCGTTTACCTAAGATCTACCTAATGCACTATCGGGCAGTGTACCCGGTCGTGTGAGGTATAGCTAGATGGTAAAGCCGAGGTCGTCCCAAGAGCTATGCGTTTGGATTCTAATTATAGTCTGTGTCACGTTTATCAAAAGGGGGTATATGATTAAAGAGATTAATTAAACTAATAAATGTGAATAAACATAATATAAAGGTAAATGAGATTAATTCAGTGTGATAACTAGGCATGGTTTTCTGGCAAACAACTAATGGGAATGAAAATTAAGATCTAATTTTCAAACCGTTATAAAGTCGGTAGACTCCCATGGTCAATTCGTCTACCCTATGATCCTAGATTCCCCACCAAGGTAATTGTTAGTGACCAAGGGTCATCTGGTAATCTATTCTCAGTAATAAAAGTAACGGTGTCTATTATTGTTTCGTCTGGGGGTTAAATTCATTTCGGATCAGAGGGTTAAATCACCTAAATCTATCTTACACCTTGTCCTATCCACGACTATTGTAAATCCGTGGGTTCATCGGTACGAAGATGTACGAGTCATTAAGTACTCTACTAACATGGACAAGTCCAGCGAGTGCGGCATGGTCAGATCTTACACCCCTCTAATTCTGTTAAGCGTATAGCATTGGTAGGTGGTCCTAGGGTTAATTCGCACATGTATGGTGATATTGCTATCACCAAGTCACATCCCTATTGGCTTGCTTCCTAGGGTTAATTCCACAAGTCTCTAAGGAACAACCAACGCTAAACACTACGGGAACTAGAGTGTCCTAAGACTCGCCATGAAAGTATACAAACAAAACTAATAATAAACTAGAAATAAAAATCAAATAATAAATCACTAAATAATTAATTAATTATTACGCCGTAGTTAGATATATTACTACGCCGTAGTCAAATATATGACTACGCCGTAGCTCAATAAACAACTACGCTGTAATTAATTAATTAAATGACAAAAGCAATTTAATAAAACACGAAAGGCATCACGACAATCAACAATCATGCAGAATCAATATTGTAATCAAGAATAATGAAACTTAATAAATAAATGAGTGTCGAGAAATAATACATATCGTGCTAGATAAATACTTTTGATCCCCTAGTTGAATACCAGGGCAAAACCTCGAAAGGTTTGCCCCTAAAAACCTACGCCACCAGTAGCCCCTTGCTACTTTCTCTTTGTCCCTAGCGTCGGTAGAAGAGAACCAAACGAAACCCTTAATTTTTTATTTTTTTTTTTGAACAAAGATTTCATTTCATTTCATACCTCACAAATGGAGGAAGATACAACATAACAAGTTACATCGAAACATAACAAGTTAAGCCAAAACAAGACATACACCATAATAGTTGTGACAGACTACAACAACACCATTCAAAGGTGGGGGGAATCACCCGAGTGAGCTTTTGACTGATACAACCATATGAAGGTGTAGCTTGACAAAAGTACACTAATTACATAATACATACATAGAAGATAAAACTAGGCATCCTTAAAGGAGCCGGACAAAAGCTTAACAGATCTAAAGTCGAACCCCTACGCAGCAGCAAGCCGTCGATGACGGACCACAACAGATCTGAGCAGAAGAGGCCGGATGCCAACAGATCTGAGCAGAAACAGCGGCGGCGGCAGCGACAACAGCGGCATCGGAGATAGGAGATGACAGATCTGTGGGCAAAGCTTTTATTTTAGGAAGGGAAAGTACAAAAAAGGGGAGGTCCAGACGGCCGGCAAAAGCCGACCGCCGGAGAAGGATATGGCTGGATTGGTTTGTTTTATAGAGAGAGGTTGGAGAGATGTGTGTGAGAGAGGTTGGAGATTTGCCCCTTAATTTTTATATATGAAAAGTGATTCTCTGTACCATACGTATGATGTATATATATATATAAAATGAATTTCCGCTTTGTCCATCTTTGGCCCTTGTACTTGTGTCATTCTTCTTATTCGGTCCTTGTCTTCTTTATTTCATTATAAATGTGTTGAAATATAAATATATTTCAACACATTTAATCCTTCATCGTACTTGCACTTTTATTCTTCAGTCCTTATAATTAATATTATTTCGCCATTTGTAGTCCCTGAACTTCGACACTTCGGGCCCAAGTAATAAACTACGGCGTAACTAAATAGAAAGTTACGTTGTAGCCTTCGTAATAAATTACTACGGCGTAGCCTAAAGAGTGGCTACGCCCATAGAACTCTCGTTAACATATCTACGCCGTTGCCCTATGACTAGCTACGGCGTAGTCTTCATAAAATCTTTCCTACGCCGTAACTCAAGGACTTGTTAGGGGCATAGGGCTCTTATCTTCATTATTACACCATAGTCCAATTACTAACTACGGCGTAGCTTGGTAGTTTTCTCAATTACGACGTAGCTTTGTTGCTTGCTACGGCGTAGTCTTCATTACTTGGGGAATGAATCATCTAACAGTGTAGTTTCATCACTTAACTAGACCGCAGTGTTTATGTCTTCCTAATAACTTCAAGCGTAATTTTCATTCTTAAGCCAATAAATCATCAATAACGTACTTTTGCTCATCTTTACCCTGAAACCAAAATAGAAAGAAATAAGAGTGTATATCCTTCATATGAATAGAAAAGATGAGCAATTCAGGGGGAAATTAACGCTTAAATCATGGGTAAATTTGATGTTATCATTTATATTCTAAACGCTTCTTTGAGAAGCATTGATAAAATAACGTTTAAACAAAATAAAAAATGTTATACATTACTTGCCAAACGAGCTTTAAATTCTAAACGTTAAACGGTAGTCGCTACTTGCTTCAAAGCACATGCGAAATACACCATGTATCTCAATAGAATCTAAATAAATACCGACAGTTGACACTATGTAATAGTAACAGGCCGTGGTAATGGCCTAGTGGGCTTCCCTACCAGGTTTAAATAGTCAAGAAGTTAACCATCAAAATTTAAACCTTCTCATAACTACCAAAATGAAGAAGACTGGCGGGTTGGGTGTTGATACTTACTCCACATAAATTTATGCACACACCATAATATCACATCACTAATCCAGATGTTACAACATAGTATGTACATAATTGTGGTGTGTGCATCAATTTATGTGGTGTAAGTATCAACACCGATTTTCTAAGGTTATGTTTTGGATATAAACATAAACATGTATATATTAGCTACACTGTATAGCATACAAATAATGATCAATAAGTTATAGTTAATGAACTCAAAAGACTAAAAAGTACAAGAACATTTAGAATCAAATAATGATCGATCTATAAGTTATAGTTAATGAACTCAAAAGACTAAAAAGTACAAGAACATTTAGAATCGTAATTGGTATGTGAAAGTTTGAAAATCTTTTGTTATAACACCTATTACTCTTACATAAGCCCACAAAACTTTATATAATATTCAAACTTTCAAACTTATCAAAACTCTCTAATATAAGCTTAAAGCCCAACCATATAAGCTCAATCAAATAATTTAATGTTCTTAATTGAGTTATACAAGCTAATAAGAAGACTTGATACAATGGCTCTGTAATATAAACATAACACGATGTCACGTCGAATTTTACTCCAATAATACTGTCATATAACTCTGCACCAAAATTCGTCTCCGTGATAACATAGAATATAGCTACAAGAGCACTACTACCAACAATCAACAATTTATTTTTTTTCACTTTCTTAATGATAACACATTAAAACTAAAATCGTTACACAATTTATATATAAGTAACATTGCATATAACAAAATCTGATATATTTTAGGGCCTAGTAATATAAGAAAAAAAAATTAAGGACTAACAATGTAAGAAAAAACCTGCTAGACTAATAATGTAAGAAAACAAAGACAAATACTAATAATATAACAAGAAAAAACAAACATGGTTTAAAGTGAGAAAACCAAAAACATCCTCTTCTTCGTTTCTCAACCGTAAACACACACACACACAATAAATACACATTTTTAATATGATAATCGGAACAATAAGGTTGTCGCCGGACTCTATAATGTCGGCTCTGATACGGTGACGTGGTGCTCTATGGTAAAATTACGTCTTATAACAACTCGTACCGAATGATCTAAGTTCAGAAGCTCTTTAAATAAGCTTAAATATACAACGCCGCTAAAGCACGTGGTTGAATTAGACGGAGACGTTTTTTCCTTAAGAAAAATGACGATAATTTAATGTTTAGATATTATTGTGTTATGTATTTAGTTATATATCTTCGTGTACGCATTGTGATTTTAAATAATCTTACTTAATTTGTTTTGATATAAGTCACAACACATCTAAATTTTAATTATTTGTGCATAAAAGTTGTAAACTATATATTTTTAATAATGCAATTAGTTAAAAATGTAAAATTTATTTAATTTTGGCATAGTAAAGCCTATCTGAGTGCATATACGAACTAGTTAAATAAGATTTTTCTATAATATTGTGTGAAAAAAATTATACTTATAAAGTTAAAATACCTATGCATGCGCGGGTTATTACAAAAAAAATTATTATGTATTGATATCGATTAATATTTTTATATATTTTTATTGCACAAAGAATTTGAATTTGTTTAACTAGCCTGAGATAGATATTTTTAAATTTAACAATTGATATCTTGTATTAGACATTACACGTGTTTAATAGCATGTGATGACCTAAAAAATGCTTTTCTAGATATCCTCATTTAAACTTAATACATGCGTACTTGCTATATGTACGATCTCGTGTATTTATTTTCATCTCACAATAATCCGTGTGATTGTGTCTGTATTTTGATATTTATCTTAATTTTAATAACAATTTTAGCCGTATTTCATTTTGAACTTGTGTCCGCATTATGGGTCAAACTTATAAAATTGAATAACATGAGTCGTTATTGAGCGTATAAAAAAAAATTTCGGACGTCCTTACTTAATCTCATATAGAGTAATAACATGAATTGTTCGCATATGTACATTCTCGTGTACTCATTTAAATATCACAATAACTTGTGCTTTCATTTTGATATTTATAATTTTGTTCATATACATTAATTTAATATATAATGATAATCATATTTATTAGAAAAAAAAAAAACATATATGTTGTCTTTTAAAAACTAAAGTTTATGGGTTATAAAATTTATGACGTATTTATCAAATTTATAAAGTTACTAAAAAATATGAAAACTGATAAATTTATCTAAGTCTATATAAAATACTTAAAATTTAACAACTTAAGTTTTATGATTTTTTTTTTTTTTCGTTTCTTTTTTTTATATATATAAAATTGACACATGTAGTCTTATATATATTTTTTATTAGATGAAATTTAGATGGGAATTCTTTCAATTTTGACATTTTGTTGTCCAATAGAATCACTTAAATTGAGCACACCTATTAATTAAATTTCAATTTGCTTCAACAATCTTTTTCCACTTACTAGAAATCTCTTATTATATAAAAGATTTTTCAAACTTCTCCCCACAAAAAACTTGATACGAACCGTTTTAGTATTTTGGAAGTTTACTTCGAGAAGATTTCTACAAAGAACATGCCAATTACAAAGATTTGCTCACGGGAGCTTGCGGTAAATAAAGGTGATTTGTACTCATTGCATACAATCACACGTGTTTGAGCTTTTTTTTATTCCCTCCATCTCAAAATTATTGTCAGCAGATAAAAATCACATAGTTTAATAAAAGTGGGACCACTTTAATTTTCAACCACTCAAATGCAATATCCTTCCCTAAATTCTCTAGTTTTTTACTTAAAAAAAAAAAGTGCACAATTAATTTGAGACATCCCGAAAAAGAAATATGGACAATAAATTTGAGATGAAGGAAGTAAAAAAATAGTATAATTGAAAATTAGTACAAAAATATGAATTTGTTTATAATTAAATACAGTAATAGTTATATGTGGAAAATAAATACTACCTCCGTCCCATATTAAATGTCCACTTTGAATTTTTAAAGTCTTCTTTTATCAACTTTGACCTTAAATATTTTTACTTATGTTATATAATATTTGATGCAAAATATATGAATGAAGTAGGTTTTAAACGTATTTTCATTGATATAATTTTCATCAAATATTATATAATACAAACGAAAATATTTAAAGTCAAAGTTGATAAAAAAAAGACTTAAAAAGTCAAAAGTGGACATTTAATATGGGACAGAGGAAGTAAGAAAGAAGTAATTAAAAGAACCTTTTTACGATTAAGATAATTTCATATATATCTTATATAAATATCAAAATGATATATATATACTTAAAATACAAGTTTTGAATACATAATGTACAATGCAGTTAATTCATGTTATTAGTGAATACGATATTTTGATGTTCAAGTTGAGTAAGTTTGAGATTGATCAAAAGGGTTTTACGAGTGACAACACTTAAAATTGTTTATCAAGATTTTTTTTTCTTCTATAAGTCGTTTTAAGAAAAAGTTAGTTAAAGAAAATGATGTTCATCTAAGTGATATTCATTTATGTATAAAAATCCTTTTATCTATAACCTTCACTAATTATCTTTTTCAAAAAAATGAAAACTTCTTAGAGCACGCGGTAACATAACTTTTCAGGGGTGAGTTATATGATAACGCAGGGAAGTTAAGGTGAGTTATGCCTTACCGGGGCTTGATGGCAAATCCACGTTAATGTGGTGCGTCAATAGCATAACGCAGCGTTATGCTGCGATGTAATTAAAAAAAATTACACTTTTGGCCCTTGTAATGTTTTATACCTTCTTGAATTTCAAAAAGAAAAAATTACAAAACACCCCCTGTGATTTAAAAATCAAACCATAATTTAAAATTCATTATCAAATACAAAACAATACGAATACATAAATCATCCAACGATGGTCATGAAGCTTTTATATAGACTGGTAATTGTCGATGAGATCTGACTTCTCCTCCCACACTTGCAACACTTGTTCCCTAACCATCTTCAAGGCGACATGAAGTTGCAGATCTGTTTCATTGTTTCTTATTAGAGTTTCTAGACCGACTGTGATAGCTGGATGGTCTTGAGGCAGCGCATGCAACCTTTCGATCTCTCGAGCACGATCATGCTTCTGTAGCATGATACGAGTTGTCTCACCTAGCAAATTGTATAATCAGCTTGAGCTCTTTTTCTTGTTCATTGCATAATCGGGTAAGGATTGTTCTTTGCACCTCAGCTGGTTCGTTAGCCATAGTGTTGTGAAAATTAGTTATACTTGTGTGACAATACGAAGTTGAGTAAAGGTGGATTTTATGGGGTAAACTAGCCGTTAGAGGAATTTTTTTTTTGAAGAAACTAGCCGTTAAGACTTTTATTCAAATTCAAACATAAAGTAACATTACAACATATTAAAAACGATACTAAATCATGCAAGACTGTTTACCATAAATTAGCCATATGCCTTGGTTTTGCAAAACCTCCCACACGTGAACGTATCTGAAGCTTCTCCCACCATAACGTTGCTCATAAATGGTCCTTGCAGTGGCGAGACGATCATTGGCATTTACCTCTCTGTTCATAAACACCTCCCTGTAAATAGCGTTGAATCTTTTACATTCCAAGTTAAGTGTTGTCCATTTACCAACAAGCATATGTTTGTTACGATTGTCACCCTCATTCTGATTATTGAACATGTCTACAACCCGATTCCAAAATGTGTGATCGTTGTGGGTGTGTTGTTCTTGGGAAACTTCACACCAAACTTCACCCAACAATTTTTCTTCATCTCTCCACTATAAATTAGCCATATGTGTGATATTTTCTAAAATGTTTAGATGTAGAAGTGTGGGAACAAAACTGGACTATGGTATGTTATTTATAGATGGCTGAATCAATAAGAGCGGGATTTTGGATTTCAAATTTAAAATTCAAGTTCAAATTTGAAATTTAAATTAATAAATGAGCGGGGTATATTTAAATTTCAAATTCAAAAAGACAGGCGGGATTTCAAAGTTGAAATTCAAATTCAAATTGTAGCGTGATATATTTAAATTTCAAATTCAAAAAACGGGCGGGATACATTTAAAATTCAAATTCAAAAAACAGAGCGGGATATATTTAAATTTCAAATTCAAAAAGCGGTCTTATAAATACCCATTCACAGAGGCACACAATACACCCACAATTCACATAGAAATCATACACAATTCATACAACATTGTCACAAAACAATTCACCAGATAATGAATCAGTTTACAACACCCCACCGGAAGATCTGTTTCCAGTATTCCCATATGACAATCCACCACAAAACAATCCACCACAAGATCTGTTTCCCCTATTCCCATATGACAATCCACCACAAAACACTCCACCCAAAGTTCTGTTTCCACCGGTAAACAATCCACCGGCAAACAATCCACCACAAAACAATCCACCGGCAAACAATCCACCGCAAAACCAACCTAATACATTTGGGTTGACTGATGAAGAACTCTTCGAGCAAGATATGCAAGTCTTGTTATAGGTTCAAGTGGAGGAAGAACGTGAGGCAAGAGCTCGTGAGGCGCGGGCAAAAGCTCATCAGGATCGGTTAAATCGTGAAGCACAATGGCGATGGGCTATGGGATTAAACCCTGTGCTATCGAGTGACGACGATTCGAGTGACGAGGGCTATGTCACAGACTGAATCATTTTCTTGATTCGTAGGATTGTGTTTAATTATCGTAGTTTCATTTAGATGTTTAATGTTTAATTATCGTAGTTTCATTTAGATGTTTAATGTATTTTCATTTCATCGTACTTTTTATGTTTAATGTAATTCGGGTTTAATGTAATTTGTGTTTAAGTATACTAGTTAATGTAATTTGTGTTCTATAAATGTTTATGTTAGTTTTTAAATGAATTATTTGTTAAAGTTTGGGGTTGAAATTAAAAATAATTAAGGTGAAAATGAGTTAAGGTGAGTTATAGGTGAGTTATTGTACCATGGAGTTTTTTTGGTGAGTTAAGGTGAAAAAGTTATAGCTGATGTGGCGCTAACATGGTACTGAGTTATGTTATAACTCAGGGTGATGTTACCGCGTGTTCTTAAAGGTGTTTAGTATTGCTTATTTAAACTAGATTATGCGTTTTGATATTACAGATAATCAGCTGTTACAAAAACATTATTTTAAAATATAGTGTTTGGTTATGATTAAGTTGTATGATAACGCATAATCAGATAATCAGTTTTATAAGCGTTCGGCAAACAAGATTTTTTGATACCTTAATATGTAAATGTGTAAAACAAGTAATTTAGGGGTTTCACAACATATGTTCTTCAAATAAGTTTGTAATTCATATTTACTCAACTTTTAACACAATTAGACATGTATTTAAGACTAGGTTCAATGGTTACCCTTCAACACCACTCTCTCACTTTCACCTCAACGCCACATCACCGTTCAGTACATCACCACTTCCTCACCTTTCAGGTACAATGGTCATCACTCTCCTTACCTTTCAACCCATTTTTTAACAAATTTAATTAGAAAACAAAATTAAACTTTTATTCATAAATAGAAAACATTACACTAGAATAAAAATGTTACATTAAAAAAAACGTCGTAAATATTAAAAACTTAAATTAAACTTCACGAGAAAGGTGTTCGACCAAATCGGCACGAAGATTTTGATGTGTTTGTGCCGATTTGATTTGTCAGATAACTTGTAGCGTTGATTCATGGGATCGTGTGAGGTCGTCTGGTTGATGTGCTTTATCCGGATACGAATCGAGAGATATTGCCTTCCTTTTGTGTTTCGAATCATATTATGTAGTATGATGCATGTATACGTCATATTTTTTTTTCTTTTCAATAACCATCGGTCGTGCGGGATTGGCTAGGTAGCCTATTTTTTCTTCAAAACACCAAACACTCGTTCCACAGCTTTCCTTACCTCTTCATGCATTCGCTTTTATTGTATTCGCTTGTGGTCATCGTCGTCTGTTTCTGAAATTGACTTAACATGTGTCGCCAATTCCAGATATATCTCATCGACAAGGTAATATCCCCATTCATAAGTGTCACACCTCGCCAAGGCAGAAATGCGAGTGTGTAACTTCATGGATATCATCACAACACATGGTGTCTAAATAGAGAGAATACTACATGCACATAAATAGAACAAAGTACAAACACGAAGTGTTATAACAATACCCCAAGATAAAATAACCAAACCAAAATCCAAAAGTATCTTCAATAGATATGAAAGTACCAAATGAAAAACATAATCGTATCACAACCAAATCCAAATAATGTCAAATCCAAACATAAAATAAAGTCTTCATATGCAACTAAGTCTCGCCTAATTGCTGCCCTCAACTTTGGCCTTAGAATGCTCACCTGAAAATGATGCTTAAAACGTCAACATAATGTTGGTGAGATTCATAGGTTTAAGACACACATACACTCTCAAGGCAACCAGTTCACTGTGATCATAAAAATATATAGCTTGACAAATAATTATAGTTACATATAAGCTAACATGTAATCACACAAGATAAAGGCAACCAATGGGATGGAACGTGTCCCCCCTCCAATATAGACATCAATTAGGTCGCATGTGCAAGCAACAGGATAAGCATCCTCCCAATTGAGTCTCTGATATGCATGCCTGATATTGACATCAATTAGGCCGCATGCGCGAGTAACAGGATAAGCATCCTCCCAATTGAGTCACTGGTAATGCATGCCTGATAATTCCCGATAATCCACGATAATCACAACACATAATCTTCACACCATAATAATCATCACATATAGCATACATACGATAACATTATAAGTCCAAGCTTTTAGACCACACATAATCACAGTAACTCAAATCATTGAACACAAGCATCATTCCCATCCCAAGTTTAAAAACAAGTAAAAGTGGGACTATGAACTCACCTCAACTTTGCAGCTTCCACAAACACAAATCACAAATCTATATAACACAAATAAGTTCACGTTACACATGGCCAAGCTATAAGCTATAACCCATGTAATACTCATATGATGGATGTCTAAGGTTCATATGACCCACCATGGATCTCCTAGACTCCATACTAAACACCACCAATCACTAACATTCACTAAATCCCTTACACAAATAATTTCAGAAAACGCAGAATTTTAGGGTACATTTACCCACACAAAATCACGACAAAACAAGCTCCAAAACTCACACCAAAAATTCACCATGGTCCCTTATGAGTAGACAAGCTATCCTCAGAAGGCCATACACTCTAAACACACACAAGTACCCATAAGAAAATCAAACTTGACAACTATCCAGATTCGGATCTGAACGTACACCAAAAAGTTTTAATCAAAATAAAAAACTTCTACAACTTTTTATCGCGAATCCTTTTCGTGGGAGTCTAAGATAACCTAAAACTCAACTTTCCCAGAAGGGCTAACCTAGATATCACTTTTTCAACCATAAATCACTATCAAACTTATACCCAAATTCTGTCCCGGTTTAACAACTTTGACACCTTATCTTTGAAAAATCAAAAGACCAACTTCCAGACCTCGAAATCAATCTTGGTCGGAATTTTTAGAAAGCTCTTTCTCTGAACTATAATTTAGACTCAAAATTCGTGATCTAACTCATCTCCATCTATTAAATATCTTCGTATCTTTACAGCACTATGTTTCTGTCCCAACCCTAACTCATTAACTAACGCGTTTTATGACCAAATCTCTTTACCAATCATCATAATATCATTAACCAATGATCCCAACATGTTTAACATCATTAATTTACAGAAGTTTACAAACCCTAGATCCATCATAACTTGTATTACATGAACCAAATCAATAATTAAACAATTAAGGGATTACTAGACATACCTTAGGCTTGTTTTCTTCACAAAATTGAAACCCTAACTTTTTCTGCTTCTCTTGGTTCGACCCTAGACTCCCAAAAACGTTTTTAGGGTGTTTTTGGTTTGTATTTATAATACCCTATTAATATCCTAGATAATCTTTTAATTAGGAATTGTAATTGGACTAAAATTTGGTTTCCTTTTTCCCTTAAAACACCCCATGGGCCGCCCACCCCTATATATATATATATATATATATATATATATATATATATATATATATATATATATATATATATATATATATATATATATATGTATGTATGTATGTATGTGTGTGATGTATGTATGTATGTATGTATGTATGTATGTATGTATGTATGTATGTATGTATGTATGTATGTATGTATGTATGTATATTTTATTAAATTTAATTATTACACTCAAAACCTTATACTTTTGATATTTTATGCGAACCCAAAACGAAACCTAACGTCTTATGCGATAAACCTTAGTTTTTACGACGACTCGAAAAATAATCATTTTCAAAATAAAGTTTACAAAAATAGAATTTCACACTCTTTATAAATATTACTCACAAAAATAACCTCCTCGTAACTTACTAACGCTCAAATACTTGAACGAAGACTTGTTACGCAAAACCACAAAACACCAAAACTACACAAGTCATTTCTACACCACAAAGGCGATCAAAATGAACTTACCCAAAATCAATAATCCTTAATTCATAACAACAACCTTACACGCAAAGGAATTTAGTGCCAACACATGTATTTACCACCATATATCTCATATATACCACACATTACACATAGTACACACCAACAAAAGTCAAATGGATCGAGACTATTAGTCAAACTAATCTGTTAAAATTACGGTTGTTACATCATCCCCCACTTAGGGAAATCGCGTCCCAAAATTTAACAACTCGTCTCACCATTGTCATCAACAAAGAAACTTTGTGGATACTAAGTGAGATAATACCACGCCATAAAATCATAAATCGCTAGTACTTCTTATGACTGTGTGGAATCCTACCACGCCTTACAAGTCATAAAGAAAGTACCGCAAAATATGAACCAAATACTTGAATATACACGATAGAAAACATTCTGATACTCCATCGATACACGAAAATAGATGCACTACCATGCACTACCCCGATCAATAACACTAATGATCCAAACGACTTCTCACGGTAGGTACGATACCTCCGCATCTAACTTCCATGATCTAAATCCAACTACAAACAATCTACTCACCAATCACATCAGCAAAACAAATTCGGATACTTAGATCTCATCTGATCCTCACGTTCCCAAGTAAACTCAGAACCACGCTTCAAATCCCATCGTACTTTTACTAACGCCATCTTACCATACTTCTGCTCTTAACAACTCAATCCATAATCTCTACAGGTTCATTGACAAAACGAAGGGTCCTGTTAACCTTAATCTCATCTAATGGCACACGCAAACTAGCATCCGCCAAACACCTCTTCATATTAGATACGTGAAACGTATCATGTACACTACTAAACTCCTCAGGCAATTTCAACCGATATGCCACAAGTCCAATCCTTTCTGTAATCTCAAACGGTCCTACATATCTCGGTGCTAACTTGCCTTTCTTACCGAAACGCACAACACCTATCCAAGGAGGCACTTTCAACATCACAAAATCATCAACATTAAACTTTAAAGGCTTACGGCGATTATACGCATAACTCTTTTGACGATCTCTCGGTGCCTTAAGTCTTTCTTTAATCTGCAAACCTTATCCGTAGTCTCTAGTTCTAGTTCAGGACCAATTATCTGGATTGTTCCAACCTCTACCCACAGAACAGGTGATCTACACTTCCTTCCATACAACATTTCAAACGGCACATTCTTAACACTAGAATGATAATTATTGTTATAGGAGAACTCAGCTAAGGGTAAATGCATACCCCAACTTCCTCCAAAATCAACACACCCATGCTTTCAGCATACCCTCCAACGCTTGGTTGTACGCTCACTTAGTCCATTCATTTAAGAATGATAAGTCGTACTCATCTACATACGCGTTCTCAAAGCTCTATAAAACATTTACCACAATCGCGAAGTAAGTATTTCATCTTGTTATAAGCTGATTGACGCGACACTCCACATCTCTCTACCAACCCATCAAATGTAACGTCTTGCTAACTTTTCTATATCAAAATCTTCAAATATTTCTGGCTGTTGCATCATCCTAATAGTTGTTGATATCAACCTTCATCTTCAATTTTATCAAATACTTGCTAAGGTATTTGTATTCCTCTTCATACTTGCTTCTCAATACATTTCTTGCTAAGGTAAAAATACGTCTTATCCATTCTAGGATGTATCAAATACCTTGCATGATTGATGTCCTCATGCTTCCTTCCAATGGAACCAATAACTGGTCCGCAAAGTACAATCCTCCATACTTATTCCTTTCCATTAGCTGGTCTAAACCATATAATTATTCTTCTTACATGTTCTACTAGTGGAACCCATATCCGATCTAGGAAATATAGTCCACCATCCTCCTTTCTCTCCATTTGTTGATCTAACCCACGCAGCATCTCAGCCATAGCGTTCTCATCCTTGAGAGCTTCCTCTTGCTCTGCCAATATCTTACTCTTAATTCCTGACTGCAACGTCATGCTCATAGCTCGCACACGTTTAGGCTTAATCCTTTCCTTCCTATTTACGCATCATCCACCACATTCGCTTTTTCCAGGATGATAACGAATCTCGCAATCATAATCACTATACAATTTAATCCATCTTCTTTGGCGCATATTCAGCTTTTGAGTAAAAATATGCTGAAGACTCTTACGATCAGTGTAAACAATATTCTTCGTGTCATACAAATAATGTCTCCAATTCTTGAGAGTGAATACAACCGCACCAAGCTCTAGATCATGAGTGATATAATTCTTCTCATGGATCTTGAGTTGTCGGGATGCATAAGCTATCACCTTTCCACTTTGCATTAATACACAACCAAAACCTTGATTCGACGCATCACAATACACTACAAAATCATCTAGTCCATCAGGTAACGCCAGAACAGGTGCATTACATAAACTATCCTTTAATGACTGAAAAAGCCATCTCTTGCTCATCTCCCCAAACATACTTCTTATCCTTCTGAGTCAAAATAGTGAGGGGCTTAGAAATTTTCGAAAAAATTCGCTATAAACCTTCTGTAGTACCCTGCTAATCCTAAGAAAGAGCGTATCTCAGATGGCGTCGTAGGAGCCTTCCAATTCTTGACCGCTTCAGTCTTGCTATGATCCACATGTATACCTTCACTATTCACCGCATGTCCAAGAAAATGTACCTCCCGTAACCAAAATTCACATTTCGAGAATTTGGCGTACAGCTTCTCATTCTTCAACAAACCAAGAATCTCTTCAGATGTTCTCCATGCTCCTCCTTCGTCTTAGAATAAAATAAGATATCGTCAATGAACACAATCACGAACTTATCCAAATAGGGTTTACACACGCGATTCATCAAATCCATGAATACCACGGGTGCATTTGTCAACCTAAATGGCATAACCGTGAACCCAAAGTGTCCATAACGAGTCCTAAAAGCTGTCTTCAGAATATCCTCCTCATATACTCTCAACTGATGATAACCAAAACGCAGATCTATCTTCGAGAAAAAATCGAGAACTTTGCAACTGGTCAAAGAGATCATCAATTCTAGGAAGAGGATACCGATCCTTAACCGTTAACTTGTTCAACTCTCGATAGTCAATACACATCCTGAACAAACCAGCCCTCTTCTTAACAACCAACACAGGTGCTCCCCACGAGGAATGACTAGGTAGAATAAACCCCTTGTACTCGTAGTACATCGCCATTCTCTAAAGGGATACGAACCACCTTTTCATGGCATATTACTTCAGCCTTATGCCTAGCCAACCAATTCATCTCTATCACCACATCATAACTTCCATGTCCAAAAAGGTATCAAATCAACCATAAAAGAAATACCCTCTAACACTATAGTACACCCACGAATAACTTTATCAACCTCTAATCCTATACCGCAAGCTATTTCAATCACAATAATCATAAAGCGAACTCATACCAGTGAACACTCACGCAAATACATTGCAAACCAAGCGAAGAACGTAAAGACTCATTTGTACAATGGTCGAACTAAGATCATAGAAAAAACCTCGATACTATCAGATCGCAAAACATGTCACAAAATCCAATTGGTGTGTAAATGAGGGATTAACATCCGTACCAACTTATCACGAACCAACAGTACTCAAAGAATAGTATAACATTCATTCGAGGAATGAATGCATGGAATAACCGAAAAACATACCAATTCCCAATGAAAACAAATCCGAATGACTAATATCAATCACGACACCGAATAGGAAGAATATGGCATCTGTACCATCATGGTACGAATAGGGATGCCATCCAGAGAATTAGGTATACAAACGGAGAGTCTAGCAAACAAATCAACTTAATGTCACTACATTAGTACCAACCGATAATTGAGGTATCAGCATATGATAGGTAGGATGGAATCTTACCACCTACACCTCAACATATAACTACTGCCCAAACGGTTAAGAGAATACTTCTCTAACCATACAGCCATCATCAACATGATATCACATAACATCTACCACAACATATAACAACAAACATCAATCAATGTAATCATGGTCACAAGTTCACGTGTGTGATACCCTTATAATTATGTTCGCGACCATAGTTATAAGGTCCATTCCACACGCATACTTACTTCCAAAACCACACATCTCAATGATAACGCACATATACCACATAGCACCTAATAAACATCACAATCCATGCTATCATACTTGCAAGTCCACTTGTGTTGTGACGCATGTATAATTATGTTGGCCACCATAATTATCTATGCCCCCTTTCACAAGTGTGCTCCCTCATATGACAACACTTCATGCAAACAATCATCTCACATGGAACAATTCCAATAATCATGTTAACCCTATAATCAAAATCACTCGAATAAGATCGATACAAAAATCAAGAGTAATCGTGCTCCAACATGGCTCCAGACGGCATAATACAATATAAAAATTCTAAAACGTGACACAAAACAAAAGACGTCGCTCAACAGCTCAAACTCCATTCTCGCACTTGCCTCCCCATTCAGATCGGTTAAACTTACTACTCGATGCGGACTCTAGATCCGAATCCACACCATTCCATCCTAACTCCCCATCATCTTTACTCAACCACCCATTCCTGTTTCCTACATGTTGAGGTAGTCGACAACATGCAAAACCATCTCTATTTCTTTCTTCCAATTCCTTATGATTCACAAGTGCCTACAAATCACGAGATTTAGACTAAACCACTCCCCCATCTTCAAGGAATTGGGAACCCTTTCTAGGGTACTTTGTGGTGAAGCCTTCCTTATCGGCCACCTTCGTCTCGTACCTTTCTTTCTCCTTTCCATTCACATTCTCTAAGGTTAACTTCTCTTCAATCGCACACGGAAGCATGCTAGCAGGAACTAGGATCCTTCTGTTGATCCGCTTCATCATACCAACTCTCTTGCAACCCGTATCGACAACGGTAGTCCAACGAAGCATCTTTCGCGCAGGAGGTGCCATACTATAAATGACACATACAAAACTAAATATCGAGAAACATCGGATGTCCAAAACTCAAATAATCATCTCATATATTAGGAAAATAGATATGTAAAATACTATACTTACACATAGGTCCTAAATGCAACTATATGAGGGACTCCTAGGTTATAGTCTAGGTTAAACCACCTAATTCTCTATAACCTGTCTCTGATATAAATCTGTCACACCTCGCCAAGGCCGAAACGCGAGTGTGTAACTTCATGGATATCATCACAACACATAGTGTCTAAATAGAGAGAATACTACATGCACAAAAATAGAGCTGTCACACCTCGCCAAGGCAGAAACCCGAGTGTGTAACTTCAAGGATATCATCACAACACCTGGTGTCTAAATAGAGAAATACTACATGCACAAGATAGAGCCAAGTACAAACACAAAGTGTTGTAACAGTACCCCAAAATAAAATAACCAAACCAAACCTCCAAAGGTATCTTCAACAAAGTCAAACATATTCATAAACAAACATATAGATAATTCATCACGATGCAACTAAAGTCTCTTCTAGTCGCTTCCATCTATCTTATCCTTAGAATGCTCACCTGAAAATAATGCATAAAACGTCAACATAATGTTGGTGAGATTCATAGGTTTAAGACACACAATATCACACAAGGCAACCAGTTCACTGTGATTATAAAATATAGCTGGACGAATAAATATAGATATCATATAAGCTAACATGTACTTCACATAAGATAAGGGCAAACAATGGGTCGGAACGTGACCCCCGCTCCAATATAGACATCAATTAGGTCGCATACGCGAGCAACAGGCAAAGTATCCTCCCAATTGAGCCTCTGATATGCATGCCTGATAATTCCCGATAATCCACGATAATCACAACATATAACCATCTCATCATAATAACCATCACATCATAATAACCATCACATATAGCATACATACGATAACATTATAAGTCCAAGCTTTTAAACCACACATAATCACAGTAACTCAAATCATTTAAGACAAGCATCATTCCCATCCCAAGTTTAAAACAAAGTAAAAAGTATGGGACTATGAACTCACCTCAACTTCGCAGCTTCCAACAAATAACAATCATAAATCTATACAACACAAATAAGTTCACGTTACACATGGTCAAGCTATAAGCTATAACCCATGCAATACTCATATGATGGATGTCTAAGGGTAATATGACCCACCATGGGTCTCCTAGACTCCATACTAAATACCAACAACCAATAATACTCACTAAATCCCTTGCACTTATAATTTCAGAAAAAGCAGAATTTTAGGGTACATTCACCCACATAAAATAATAACCATACAAACCTAAAAACTCACACCAAAAATTCCCCATGGTCTCTCATAAGCATACAAGCTAATCCCAGAAGCCCATGGTCTAATAACACACACAAATACCCATAAGAAAATCAAACTTGTCAACTATCCAGATTCGGATCTGAACGCACACCAAAAAGTTTTGATTTTATAAAAATACTTCTACAACTTTTTATCGCGAATCCTTTTCGTGGGAGTCTAAGATAACCTAAAACTTAACTTTCCCAGAAGGGCTAACCTTAATAACACTTTTTCACCCACAAATCACTATCAAACTTTTACCCAAATTCTGTCCAGGTTTAACAGCTTTAACACCTTATCTCGTAAAAATTAAAAGACTAACTTCTGGACCTCGAAATCAATCGTGGTCGGACTTTTTGGAAAGATCTTTCTTTGAACTATAATTTAGAGTCAAAATTCGTGATCTAAATCATTACCATCTATTAAATAACCTCGTATCTTTACAGCCCTAACATTCTGTCCAAACCCTAACTTGAAAACTAACGCGTTTTACGCTCAATTCTCTTAACCAATCATCATACTATTATCAATTAATGATCCTAACATGTTTAACATCATTAATTTACAGAAGTTTACAAACCCTAGATCCATCATAATTAATATTACATGAATTGAATTAATAATTAACCAATTATATGAAAACTAGTAACAAAAGTATACCTTGATCTTGGTTTTAGCTTCAATAATAAAAACCCTAAGTTTTCTTGCTCTCCTCCTCTCTTGGTCGATCAAAATATGCAGGGAAAAGAGTGTTTGGGTCGTGGGTTTAGGTATACAAGGGTAGGGGTTGGGCTTGTTTGGGTTGGACTAGGATTCCTTAGCATAAAATATTAATTGGGGTACAATTGGGTTTCCTTCTTCTTTGTTTTTCCCCTACTTGGCCGTCCACCCCTCCATATATATATTTATTATTTTTTTTTATTAAATTAAATTATTACTCTCAAAACCTTATACTTTTTATATTTTATGCGAACCCACAACGAAACCTAACGTCTTACGCGATAAACCTTCATTTTACGACAAACCGGAAAATAATCATTTTCATAACAAAGTTTCCAAAAATAAAATTTCACACTCTTTTTAAATATAACTCATGAAAACAACCTTCTCGTAACTTACTAACGCTCAAATACTTGAACGAAGACTTGTTACGCAAAACCGCAAAACACCACAACTACACAAATCACTTCTACACTACAAAGGTGTTCAAAATGAACTTACCCAAACTCAACACCACTCAAATCATAACAACAACCTTACACACAAAGGGATTTAGTGCCACACACACTCATATCATACATATAATACTTATCTCACACATATACCCCACATAAACACTTAATTCACACCAAACAAAGTCAAATGGATCGAGACTATTAGTCAAGCTAATCTGCTAAAATCACGGTTGTCACATCATCCCCCACTTAGGGAAATCGCGTCCCGAGATTTAACTACTCGTCTCATCAATAACACCAAGAAAATTTATGGATATTTAAGCAGAATAATACCACCATAAAACCATAAATCGTTAACCATTCTTATGATGATGTGGGATTCTACCACGATATAAAAATCACAGAGAAAGAACCACAAAATACAAACCAACAAGATACCCGAATTCACACGATCGAGAACATACTGATACTCCAACGATACACGAAAAAAAATACACTACCCCGATCAACAACACCAATAATCCAAACGAATTCTCACAGGTAGGTACGATACCCCCGCATCTAATTTCCACGATCTAAATCCAACTACAAACAATCTACTTACCAACCACATCAGCAAAGCAAATTTGGATTCTTAGATCTCATCTGATCCTCACGTTCCCAAGTAAACTCAGAACCACGCATGGAATTCCACCACACCGTTACTAATGCTATCTTGCCACACTTTATACTTTTGACCTCTTGGTCCATAATCTCAACAGGTTCCTCGACAAAACGAAGGGTCCTGTTAGCCTTAATCTCATCAAATGGCACATTCAAACTAGCATCCGCCAAACACTTCTTCAGATTAGGGACGTGAAACGTATCATGCACACTACTTGTCTCCTCTGGCAATTTCAACCGATATACCACAAGTCCACTCCTTTCTGTAATCACGAACGGTCCTACATATCTCGGTGCTAACTTGCCTTTCTTGCCAAAACGCACAACACCTTTCCAAAGAGACACTTTCAACATCACAAAATCACCAACATTAAACTCTAAAGGCTTACGGCGATTATCCACATAGCTCTTTTAATGATCTCACGCTGCCTTAAGTCTTTCTTTAATCTGCAAACTTTACCCGTAGTTTCTCGTTCTAGTTCAGGATCAATTAGTTGGCTTGTTCCAATCTTTACCCACAGAACAGGTGATCTACACTTCCTTCCATACAACATTTCAAACGGCACATTCTTAATACTATACTGATAATTATTGTTATAGGAGAACTCAGCTAATGGTAAATGCATACCCCAGCTTCCTCCAAAATCAACACACCCATGCTTTCAGCATACCATCCAATGCTTGATTGTACGCTCACTTAGTCCATTCATTTAAGAATGATAAGTCGTACTCATCTACATACGCATTCTCAAGGCTCTAGAAATCATTTACCACCATCGCGAAGTAAGTATTTCATCTTGATATAAGCTGTTTGACACGTCACTCCACGTCTCTCTACCTTTTCTACATCAACATCCCCAGATATTTCTGGCTGTTGCATCATCCTAATAGTTGTTGATATCAACTTTCACCTTCAAGCTTATCAAATACTTGTTAAGATAATAATACGTCTTATCTATTCCAGGGTTTATCAAATACCTTACATGTTTAATGTCCTTATGCCTCCTTCCAGTGAAACCAATAACTGATCCGCAAAGTACCATCCTCCATATTCATTCCTTTCCATTAGCTGGTCTAAACCACGTAATCATTCTTCTTACATGTTTTACTAGTGGAACTCATATTAGATCTAGGAAATATAGTCCACCATCATCCTTTCTCTCCATTTATTGATCTAACCCACGCAGCATCTTTGAGAGCTTCCTCTTGCTCCGCCAATATCTTACTCTTAATTCTTGACTGCAACGTCATGCTCTTTGCTCGCACACGTTTAGGCTTAATCCTTTCCTTCCTACTCACGCATCAGCCACCACATTCGCTTTTTCCAGGATGATAACGAATCTCGCAATCATAATCACTAAACATTTTAATCCATCTTCTTTAGCGCATATTCAGCACCTTCTGAGTAAAAATATGCTGAAGACTCTTATGATCAGCGCAAACAATACTCTTCGTGCCATAAAAATAATGTCTCCAATTCTTGAGAGCGAATACAACCGCACCAAGCTCTAGATCGTGAGTGGTATCATGGATCTTGAGTTTTCGGGATGCATAAGCTATCACTTTCCCTCTTTCCTTTAACACACACCCAAAACCTTGATTTGACGCATCACAGTATACCACAAAATCATCTGGCCCGTCAGGTAACGTCAGGATAGGTGCATTACACAAACTATCCTTTAATGTCTGAAAAGCCATCTCCTGTTCTTCTCCCCAAACATACTTCTTGTTCATCTAAGTCAACAAAGTGAGGGGTTTAGCATTCTTCGAAAAGTTCGCTATAAATCTTCTGCAGCACCCAGCCATTCCTAAGAAAGTGCTTATCTCAGATGGCGTCGTAGGAGCCTTCCAATTCTTGACCGCTTCAATCTTACTAGGATCCACATGTACACCTTCACTATTCACCACACGTCTAAGAAAATGCACCTCTTGTAACCAAAACTCACATTTCGATAACTTGATATACAACTTCTCATTCTCTAGCAACCAAGTATCAACTTCAGATGTTTCTCCATGCTCCTCCTTCGTCCTAGAATAGATCAAGATATCGTCGATGAACACACTCACAAACTTATCCAAATAGGGCTTACACACGCGATTCATCAAATCCATGAATACCGATTTATTAATCGTTAACTTGTTCAACTCCCGATAGCCGATGCACATTCTGTACGAACCATCCTTCTTCTTAACAAACAACACATATGCTCCCTACAGGGAATGACTAGGCAGAATAAACCCCCTTGTACTCGTAGTACATCGCCATTCTCTAAAGGGATACGAACCACCTTTTCATGGCATATCACTTCAGCCTTATGCCTAGTCAACCAATTCATCCCTATCACCACATCAAAACTTCCAGACAGAAATACCCTCTAACATTATAGTACACCCACGAATAACTTTATCAGCTTCTACCTCTCTACCACAAACTACTTCAATCACAAAAATCATCAAGCGAAGTCATACCAGTGAACACTCATGCCAATACACTGCAAACCAAGCGAAGAACGTAAAGACTCATTCGTACAACGGTCGAATTAAGATCATAGAAAACCTCGTTACTGTCAGATCGCAAAGCCTGTCGCAAAATCCAAATTGGTGTGTAAATGAGGGATTAACATCCGTCCCAACTTATCATGAACCAACAGTACTCAAAGAATAGTATAACATTCATTCGAAGAATGAATGCATAGAATAACCAAAGAAACGAACCAGTATCCAACAGAAATGAATCCAATTAACCAACACCTATCACGACGTCGAATAGAAAGAATATGACACTTGTACCATCATGGTACGAATAGGGATGCCAACCAGAGAATCAGGTATACAAACGGAGAGTCTAGCAACCGAATCAACTTAAATATCACCACATTAGTACCAACCGATAATTGAGGTATCATCATATGATATGTAGGATGGAATCTTACCACCTACACCTCAACATATAACCACTGCCCAAACGGTTAAGAGAACACTTCTCTAACCATACAACCGTCATCAACATGATATCACATAACATCTAGCATAACATATAACAACAAACATCAATCAATGTAATCATGGTCACAAGTCCACGGGTGTGATATCCTTATAATTATGTTCGCGACCACAGTTATAAGCCTTATTCCACACGCATACTTAATTCCAAAACCACACATCTTAATGATAACGCACATATATCACATAGCACCTAATAAACATCACAATCCATGCTATCATACTTGCAAGTCCAATTGTGTTGTGACGCATGTTTAATTATGTTGGCCACCATAATTATCTATGCCCCCTTTCACAAGTGTACTCCCTCCTATGACCGCACTTCATGCAACCAATAATCTCACATGGAACAATTCCAACGATCACTTAAACCCTATAATCAAAATAACTCGGACAAGATCGATACAATACTGATACAGCAACAATATATATATAGTATATATATATAGTAGTATATCTTCCGAGGATAGCACGGGTAAATATGTATCCCCAGGTCGTAATCCCAACGAAGGCTGAAACTTGGTTCGTAGGTTCGTGTTCGCGATTCGTGAAGTGAATAGTTCAAGTTAAGGGAATCCTAAATTACTACAAATAAAGAAACAAATAGAAACACGAAAAAGCACGAAAAGCACGGAAAAACACGTAAAATACGAAAATAAAAACCTAACCGTAAAACGGGATCAAATCCTAAATTCCCGAGCTAATCTCGGGAAAACTAAGGCGACTATGGAAATCCTAAACCCTAATGGCAAAAACTAAATTCCTAAGGGTTTTAAAACGTAAATTTAAACTTTTATTTTATTTAAAATTACTCTTACTACTTTTTATTTATTTAATTTTACTTTAAAACTAATTTAAGTTATTTAATTAAAACTAAAAAGGAAAATAAATTAAGAAAAGTGAAGAATAATTTTGAAAATTCTCAAATACTTAAAAAGAAATTTTAAAACTTAAAAATATACTTTTTTGGCTTTTTATATATTTATTATTAATTAAAAACTAATATTAATTATTATTAATTACTAAAAATACTAAATAAATAGAAAATAATTTGGAAAAGTAAATTTTTTTTTCTAAAATTATAAAATAACTTAAAAGTAATTTTAAAACAGAAAACTATTTTATTTGGATTTTTATTTAGTTATTATTAATTAAAACTAATTAAAAAGTGATTAAAAACTAAAATTAAATAAAATAAATAGCAAAGAAGCTCAAATAATTCTGATTTTTTTAGGGAAATTCTAAAATATTATTTTAAGACTAAGAAAAATAAAATTTTATAAAAAGCAAACACTAATAAGCACTTTGGACAGATAAGCAGTTTGGAAATAAGCACAAAATAAGCAATTAAGCACTTATGAGCACAATAAGCTTACAGAAGGATCTAACAACTAATTTAAGCACAAAGCAACCTAAATAAGCTGGAAAAGCACTTAAGAAAAGCTAATGAGTAATAAAACCTATGGGACAGATTCTAGGCCTAAGTTACCTACTTTGGAGCTTAATTATAAGCACCTAATAAGCTGTGAAGTGAAAGGAAAGGGGGGAAGAGAAGATATCCACTTGTTCAAGATTTGATGCTCAGGATGCTGGATCAATGGTTTAGGAGGTAGAAGGACCAGGAATGACAACGCATTGACAGTGATAAAGCTGTTCATTTATGGACTAAGGCAGCAGGTATGAAGATTAAAAGAACTCTGGTTTGCTTAATTTATATTTCAAATCTTAAAGTACTGATAGGACAGACGGTACTTTACCAAAGTACTGCCTGCACATACCAAACAGAATATTTTTCTGGATAAAAAAATTGATCAGCAGACAATAAAGGTTTTGGATATGGTTATTGATTCACCATGTTTATAGACACCAAGAATCAAACTAGTCCAGATAAATGTTCTGGTGAAAGACTTATCAAATCCGTTGATAGGTTGATAGTTTACTTAAAAACTATATGTCTCAACTCACATTATCTGGCAAAGTGAGAGTTACTAGCCCATAAGTGAATGGCTGTTGGTAAAGGCTGTTGGAAAACCGCATTCATGGTTATTTAACTTACCATGGTATTTATACTGAAAAGTTAGCTAGGTCCAAAGGGTACAGTCATTGGTAAAGACAAAATCAAATCTGTTTATCAGCTGCTGGGTTTGCTAAAGAACAGATGGTTCATCATTGTACCATGGTTTTTCTCTTAAACAAAACATATGGCTATTCCAATAAGTAATGGCTATTGGTAAAGAACATCAAATCCATTAAATTTTCAATGATTCACCTCTCACGGTTAAACACCACTGGAAGTGATGGAATAGTATGGAAAACTTTAAATACAAGATTGATGCTACAAAAGCCATATGAAGCTGTCAAAGACTAGTTGTGCTGAAAGAGTGTTGCCTGATAAAGAAGATATCATAGTACTTTGATTCTGACTCCAGAATATACAGAGACAATCTATCAATTGAACGAGTTAAAGGACAATTGCATCGAAATCAGGGAAGACAGTTTGTTAAAGACAAAGATACAAAGGAAACTTGAAAGTCAGCAAGTCAAATCAAGTTAGGGGAGGATTGTTGGTAAAGTACTGAATGCAATCAAGTACTGCTCCATGAAAGTACTGCACAGATATTTTAAAGGTTAAGTATACATTAACTAAAGTTAAAAAGCAAAAGGACTGCTGATGGAAATTCGGTGCAAGGCATGCTTAGAATATTCTAGAAAGATAACTATTAATAGGAGATTTAGTATCTTGTACGTAATTATTGTAAACCGACTTAGGGCTTATCCTTGTGCCTATAAAAGGATCCCTAGGAGGTCTAAGAATTATATAGATAACGATTACGATTTTAGAGAAGTTAGAGTTGTAATAGTCTGCATTCTTACAAGCAGATTTAAGGTGTTATTATAATCAAAGCGTTTATTAATTCTTCTTAGCTTTGTTAAGTAATTCCGCATACTTAATAGAGTAATTCAGTGTTCAGTTGTTTAGTAGATTAGGATTTTATCCAAGGCTACTAAACCCTTAACAAGCGTATATAATAGTTGGTCAGAGTATAACGATCCAACAAGTGGTTAGTTTAAAGCCTTAGCCTGTTTTTCCACATTGCATCTGCCATTAATTAATATTATTTGCATAGGTGTGTTCTTGCTGTTCTCTCTCTGCTTTTATAACTCAATAAGCTTTAAAATCAGTTAGTAATAGGTTTAGATCAGCAGGTTAGGTAATTAAGCTTAAAACAGTATAAGTCAGTGAAGTTGCATAGTTATAGGGGGTGTTTGGTTTAATCTAGGAAAGGAGTGTTCAAGTTGTTTGTTGGTGGTAATTTATCCCAGACAGTCTCAAATAGGTGCACTGTAGGTTAGTTAGTTATAATACAGTAGCTTTAAGGAAAAAAGTCAACATTTACTCTAATCCTCAATCTGCTGCATAAGGGAATGTTATAATCTGTGATTGTGCAATCTGTTAGAACTGTAGTACATTTAAGGGTAATTAGTTCATAAAATAGCTTAACATATCATCTAGGATAAGAATTAGGCAGTAGAAAATCCAACTTAGTCAACCTAAGTAAGAAATCAAAAGTCCAAACATAGGTAAATAAAACTGGTTCCACAGTCCACTTTCTAGGTGATTTAGTAGACCATAAGCTATATCTAGGCTCACATTTGTTCCTGGGATTAGTCAACCTAGTATACTTTAAGTTTAACAAGAATCAGTGAAATCCAACAACATTTAGTGGGTAAAATCAGTCCATCTAAGCTGTCCCATACTGGTGTACCTATAAGTGCAGTTGCTACAGTGCTCTGTTCAAGGGGCTAATTAGGATTCAATTGGTGGTCTATAAAATTAGGGCTTTTAGGTTTTTTAGCTAGTATCCTAGGTCATCTTGATTTT
>LBNU01038437.1:2655-13675 GCA_014162995.1 Artemisia annua | reverse complement strand
GTAATTCTCCGTACGTTAGTAAATAAATAACGTGAATAAAAGTATTGCGTTATATTAAATGCTATTTTTACGAGTACAAATGAATCTATAATGAATAATATATATATATATATATATATATATTATATAAATCACTACGGTAATTGTGATTTATCATTTCCTAGGAACGTTGCTTACACACAAAGTTAGATAGTCTAAATATCGTGAATATATTTTTAAACGTTTATATTTTATAAATATACGTTTCGTATATTTACCGTGTTCTATTTATATGTTTCCCGAGCCTACGAAAATTCCTGAGATCGCTCACTAATATTATTGGATCATAACCCGACTCTCAAAACTCACTAAGTGGGCCTACGTGACCCATTGGGCCACTTAAACCCAACTATGAACCAAACGGACCCTTTATAATCTTTTTTTTTGCTGGGCTAGACGAAACCCAAAAGCCCACCAGGCTTTTCAAGCCCAAACGCGCCCCTTTTATAAAATTTTATTTTCTTTCTTTGTACCCGTCGAGTTCCAAGGCCACAAAACACCCTCGTTACTTCATTATTCGACACACAAGACCACCACATCTTTACACAAATTGAATCACAACCTAGCCAGGATACAGGAATGACCAAGTTTATTAAATATCTCACTCGTTTACTATCTTAAATCTGGCCAAAGTAAACTACACAAACCGAATGTGCAAAGAACCAAAAACGTGTCATAAACTTTCCTAGCACCTCACAAGCCCTCCAATGACTTCTAAACTAAACAAGAATGCACCGTAGAATGTCAGAAGTGAACAGGAAATCTCACTTACACATTCCATTTGTTGCTAGAACACGATTAGATGAAAATGTTGTGCCACACCACAACAACAAGCCAACACAAAACTCTTGTGAGCTTTGTACTTATCCTCACACTCCAAACTCACTATATAAACCTCCCATGCAAACTCAGTCCTTTTCACAAACACAAACGTATCAAACAACTATTATACGTGATGTGATACAAGTGATTTGGGACAAGAAGTTGGCTAAGTGTACGAATTGCACAAGTGATCGCAAGGAACCTTTATTGCTCGTCTTGAACCACTGCTGAGTCGTGAACCAATCTACACTCGTCTCTCGTACCAATTCGATCCTTACGTACAAGAAAACTCCACCTCTAGTGGTGAGGTGAGACATGGAGAACTTTTGCTATATTTCATTTTCGTTATGTTTCATTTCGTACAAATTTCTATCTCATTTATTTCGAAACCTACAAACGCGACCCACACTTATTTTTCGACACACATAAAGTCTAACACATTATCTAATGATATGTACAAAGATTCGATCATAATAATAATGTTTTCATATAGAAAATGACACGTTTATATGTCACATGACCCATTCGTATATAATGAAAAATGCTTAGAAATTTTCTAAGTATTTAAAAACTGTTTTGATATGGATTTGGACAAACACATTGTTCTTGTTAAAAACCAAATTCGACACATAACATATTATTTTTATTACTCGACCTCGTTGATAACTTGGTAAATAATTGGGAAACACTTTTTGTTCGAACTTATAAACTCGTATAAGCAGTTTGCTAAGACCCTTTTGATCGACACAAAACTGTTTTGTATAAACCTTAATAAGTTAACATTGGGCTTGTTTAGCCCGTTAAGCCAATTTTAAGCTTATTTGATAAGCTGGTCACACAAGCTGCTTTGCAACATTTTTGTACTCTAAAAATGAGCCCAAGTCCAGGCCCAAACCTTTCGTAAGCCCATCGGATCTAAAAACGTTAATGGGCCCTTAACATGTCTCGTTAAGGCCCAATTAATGAGATAAGTTGTTTTTAAGAAAATAAGCTGTCAAAATAAGTTAATTGGAATGTCCTGAGCTTATTTAGATAAATAAAAATGTTAAGTTTTCAAGTTTGGAAATTTTTGGACTAACTTTGCAAAATTTCTTAACCGAGGGACTAAAACTGCCAAACTTGTAAACTTTGGATATAAACTGTCAAAACTATTTTTCTGGGTTAGAAACTGTAATTAATGAAACTTTTGGGTATTAAATGCTAATATTGATACTATTTGGACTTAAAATGTAATAATATTTAACTTTGGACTAACGGTGTAAAATTTATATCGTTAGGGTTTAAAATATAACTTTGGTAAAACTTGGAGGATTTTCTGTAAATATTATTTTATAAAAAATAATATTAATGTTTTATATATAAAAACACATATTTAATATAAAACTTTTATAAATTTAACTTATATATATATACGTTACGACTATATTAAATTTAACGATACAACGATATGTTATTCTTCTCTTTTAACGATACGTTTATTTCGTCTTCCTTTATAAATTATAATCGTAACTTATCGTCTACAAACTTTTAATGACTTTATCATCGATCATTGTACTTACAAGTTATATGTATATATAACTTTGTTTTTGAACTTTAGGCATTTAAACAAACACGAGTTTTGTTCGTAACCAAATAACTAGTATTCGCGATAGAACCGGACTTAGACTATCAAGTGAAACTTGCATTATCTTTTAGGTTGTGTGTGAAGCCGTTGCCTAGCATCGTTGAGTTTACGATACTACTACATCTACTATACTACTAAAGTGAGTTCATAGCCCACTTTTTAACTGTTTTATGTGGGGAGATACATGCTCCAAACCGAACACAAGTCTTTTATTGGTATTGATATACCGGCTGACCGTTATTATTGCTTAAGTAGCTATTGCCAAAAGTCCCTCGATCATGAACCTTAATCACTTGCAGGGTGAACGTAAATAACTGTGGATAGATCTATTAGGGACTGACAATCCCCGTTTGGTCGTTGGAGAAAACTACCATACGCACGTTATTTTTGCTAACATAGGTTACTGGCAAAAACCTATCTTGGGGGCACATTATTATGTTGCGTCATATTATTAAATATGATTGGCTATTAAATCGTTGTGTGTCATGAGCTTAATGCAATAACGGATTTGAATTATTTTCAACTTGTTTGATTGCATACATTTGCAATAAATGACTATATCTTGTGTTCAACTGTTTATTTTCAAACCTTTGAATATCACTCAACTTTTGTTGACTTTTAGCATGTTTATCTCAGGAATTAAGCAAGAAGGACCATGAAGGCACGGAGTGGGCATGTAAACCGGCACGGACTTAAATAAATATTTTAATACATTCCAAATAAACTTGTCGTTAAATTATGTAACATCTTGATGTCATGAATATTCGGTATTTTGAATAAAACTAAACTTTAATAAGTCACTTTGTGTCGTTTTCTATGATTGTGACAAAGATCCTTGAAGTAATACCCCGAAAATCTTCCGCTGTCATTATTAAGTCTTCCGCTGTTATTGACAACTTTTGGGGGTGTTACAGATTGGTATTCAGAGCCACGATTATAGAGAACCAGATGTTTTAAACACTGGACTATAACTATGCTTTTAAACGGACCATCTTTACAAAATATCACCTTATGCCCTCCGTGCCTACGCAGTTCCAAACATCCGGTAGAGATGTTACTTTTCATATGACTTCTTGTAACATTATCATGTTTATGTTTATGCTAATGACTTGTATTTACTAATCGGGATTATTACAGTGCCATGACTTCCAACCCCACCCCAATTGACTTATCATCTGACTCGGAGACTTCTCCAATAGCACCTGGTCCTATTCGCAGAAACAGGCAAACTAGGCAACATCAGCCTTATGAACCAGTCTCTGCTGGAAGGGTTTCTCAGAAGGTTCATAGCAAAGGTTGTAATCACAAAGGAAACCTTAAAAGTAAGGTCAGAATATCCGTACCTTAGCAAAACAATGAGATCAAAGAAAGATTCACGAAAGGAAGGGTTCACTTCTTCTTCAATATATCTACCTGAATTAGGGATCATTTAATATTAATAACTTATCTTAGATCATATTACTCTTCTTTAGTCGGCTTTCCACATTTAGTAACTTTTCATTATTTAGTAGGTTTCCCCATATATTCAATTCCAACCCTTAAATTTTAATAATTTTACAAATTAAACCTTTAATTAAATAATCTTGCAATTTAATCCTTATAATCTTCATATTAACACATTAAGCCTTTACTTATCCAAATTTACATCTAACAACCCTTTACGGTCATATTTATACAAAACAACCCGTAACTTCCATAATTTACAAGTTTGACCCTTTAATTAAAATAAATACAATTTATACCTTTTTAATTATAGAAATTACAAATAAATCCTTTTAATTACCAAAATTACACCTTTAGTCCCTCAACTAATTTAAATACTAAATAACCCTCTAGTTTTCATAATTTACAAAATGGTCCCTCTATTCTTAATTAATTCAATTCGGATTTATTTATATATATAATTACATAATTTACTATTTAAACCTTTTAGTTAAAAATTTAATACATGAAACCCTCATATAATATTTTTCTCAAGTCACCCCTGATTAAATACATCTTACAAAAATAGCCCACATGTTTAAAAAATCTACAAAACACACCCTTGTACTATTTATACACAATCGGTTTTAATAAAAATTCATCAAAACCTAACCCTAATTCACCCATCATTACCACATTGATTATAATCTTAAAAATACATTTATATATCTATTTTTAAATCAAAAACCTAACCCTAGCCTTGCACTCTTTCTTTTTCTTTTCTTTTCTTTTTAATTATATAAATCCGATTACAAAACAAATCCAAACTTGGTTTCTAGGCTTAAAAAATTATAACGATTATTTTAATGAAGTTATATGACTTATAAAAGACCAGAATAAAATATATACTAAGCTCATAAAAATCGCATAACTATTTTCATATTTATAGTTTGATTTAGGGTTTTTAAGCTTATATAAATTCGTATGATTATAATAGCACGCATGGCTCAATTATAATATTTTATACTGATTATATACAATATATAGGATGTTATAAAAATTACCAGAAGATTATGGAACGTAGGATTAAAGCAGAATGAATTTTTCTTCTCGCTAGAGCAAAATCGACAAAATTAAAAACCCCCAGCTCACACGATCGATTCAAACTTGAACCCAATATTTTCTCACCATTCTTAGACTTGTAAAATGCCAGGAAAAATACTTGGAAGTTCTGGAAAAACTCAAGTCGACTGAATTGGATTTTTTGAGTCGGTTTGGGGTTCTTTAAAATCGATTATGGGCTTTATCAATATATAAACGTTTTTTTTCTATATATATATATATGGATATAAAATACTTATCTTGGCTGGAGAAATAATGTGATTAGTCCAAATTTGGATAATGTATAAGTTTCCTAATTATTTGGGATTTCTTTCTATTTTATAAATAATATATATATAATTCAGCCCATAATATTTTTATACAGAATTTTATTTTTTTCCACTTTTACAAAGGTGACATATTTTATCTTACATAATTTATTTTGATCATATGTTGCCAAATACCAAATTTATAGGGTTTTCTTGGTATTATTTAAGTGTTATTAAAATTTTTTAAACTTAAGGGCATTTTTGTCATTTGCATGTTTTAGAATATTAGGTATTACATTTTCTGTAACAATATGTGATTTCATTTGCTTTTCTCTAAATAATTGGTGACATCATTTGCTTTTATAGAGTGATCAATTATAAGGACATCATATTTGTTTAAATATCTTTTGTGGCTGTTGAATCTTCTACATGTGATTGGTGCTCTTTCGTGGATGTCAGAAGATTGTTACAGATATATATATTTACTTTTCCTTGTAATAATGCTTGTTCCTTTTGTTTTTTTAATTGTCTTTTATATCCGTTTTTGTCGATGTTGCACCTAGTAACCGGATGTTATGATTTGTAATTTTTTAATAACACAAATTCATCATGTATATTTCATGTTCATCTTTTTAATAAAACACATTCAATGTTTCTAATAACACAGGTTCACCAAGCTTTTGATAAACTGATGAGGCGAAAAGTGTTACACTTTTAGGGGGTCATTTAAGCCCTAATCCGTAATTATTTAATCAAATTGATGCGTAGTTTTGTGACCTTACAACAGGTTTTACCTCTCAAGGGATCTCAAGAGGCTTACAACCCCACCAGGCAGTGTACCTGACCGATGTAGTATAGGATAGTGGTAAGTACGGGGGATTGATCTTTCTCTCACAGGGAATAGTGTTCGTTAGGACAGAAAAACTACTCTAATAGGTCTAAGGGTGAAGGAAGATTCTTTTTGTATTTTTATATTTTTTAGGAAAGCAAGTAAAATCTCGGTTTTGAAGGAGTGGGCGGAATTAGTTGCTAGTCAACTAACCCAAGATAACTACAATTGCAAATAAAATAAAATATCTAAACTATTGTGGTTGTGAAAACAATATGGAGAAAAGTTGTGTTTACTTAGACTTCATTACTCCCTAACTATCTTTTACCGGTTAATTGATATGTATGTTACTTGTGTGGATGAAGGGTGTATTCCTAATAACTCATGGAGTGGCATACATATCTCTCCAATTCTATGAGCTCTTATCTCCTCCTATGCCATGCACGGCACAACCATAGGGATTGTAAACAGTGGCTCATGCGTTAAATACTACCTTAATAGCCTAGTATGCCTTGGCTACATGTTTCCCAAGACGTTCAAGCACGTTACCATAAAGGAGGTTGGCCAGTTTTCTTGAGCCTAACATTGATGGAACAATCATCCCAACAAACAACAACACATCAATTAACCAATAATTAATAGTTAGGTTTCATTAGATCTAAGCAAACACAAGAAAATTTAGCTACACATGTTAATTAAAAGACAAGCAAAAGAGATAATCAACCAACACATAGACATATTGATTGAATTAAAGTGAAGACTTATCTTTAATTAAGCATGAGGGTTCCAAGGGTTGGAAACCCTAAAAAGTACAGAAAATTCGTCTAGGGTTTGGTGCCAAAAGTTCTCCACAAAGTTCCACACTAATGAATGAAAAATAGAAAACTATATATAGACTTTTACACTCTGACGGCGTCAGGTTATAGGGTCTGACGCCGTCAGCCCGCCGCCATTAGGTTTCTCGGATGGCCTAGATCCACTTCTGACGCCGTCACCCTTTGTTGCCTTCTGGGCCGTCACTCTTTAAATTACAACCTGACGGCCTACCACCAATAACACCTGACGGCGTCAGGTGTAAATCTCCAAATTCTTTCTGGCCCGTCATTTGAAAATTGGTTTCCACTCCTTTGTCAATGTTTGCTGACGGCGTCACGTTGTGACTCTGACGCCGTCAGGTAGTAATTCCAGCTTCTTTTGAGACTTTGTTGTTTTCTTCACTTTTATGCTCCAAAAACGTCCAAATATGCATGTTTTCCAGAACTCTTCTCAAAAGTACCTAAAATGACAAAAGGAACGATTTAGGGTAATATTTGATCACATTTATACGAATTAGGGCTTAAATTACCCCTTAAAAGCGTAACACTTTTCATCTCATCACAAATATTGCCTTACATCGTTCCTTTTGTCATTTTAGGTACTTTGGAGAGGAATTCTGGAAAAGGAAGCATTTTAGACGTTTTTGGAGCATAAAAGTGAAGAAAACGACAAAGTCTCAAAATATGCTGGAAACAGTACCTGATGGCGTCACGCTTTACCAGGTGACGGCGTCACTCTTTGACAACAAGGTGGATTATTTTTGCACTCGACGCCCCATAAAGATTTTGGAGAAATAACACGTGACGGCGTCACGTGTTACTGGATGTAGGTCGTCACGTTTTATCACAAAGGGAGACGGCCCAGAGAGTTTATAAGGGGACGGCGTCAGAGTTGGATCTGAGCAATCCGAGGAGTGTCTTGGCGGCGAGGTAACGGCGTCACACCCTATAAGGTGACGCCGTCAGATTGTAAATTCTATATATATTCGTCTAATTTTCATTCATGTGTGTGCAACTTTTGGGAAAAACCCTAGCTCGTGTTTTACTATATTTTTGAGGGTTTTTCACCCTTGAAACTTGGATGCTTAATTGAAGATAATTCCTTTTCCAAATTAATCAATATGTCTATGTGTTGTTTGATTATATCTTATGCTTGTCTTTCAATTAACATGCTAGGCTANTTGTGGAGAACTTTTGGCACCAAACCCTAGCTCGTGTTTTACTATATTTTTGAGGGTTTTTCACCCTTGAAACTTGGATGCTTAATTGAAGATAATTCCTTTTCCAAATTAATCAATATGTCTATGTGTTGTTTGATTATATCTTATGCTTGTCTTTCAATTAACATGCTAGGCTAGGTGTTTATTGTGTTTGCTTGGATCTAATGAAACATAGCTATTGATTATATGTTGTTGGTTTGTTTGTGATTGTTGTGGGTGGGTGAATTCGATGTTAGGCTTAAGAAAACTGGCTAACCTCCTATACAGTAACTTGCTTAAACGTCTTAAGAAACATGAATCAGATGTGTACTACGATTATATGGTTGTATTTAATGCATGAGCGAATTCTAATGATCCCATGTTAGGAGCTTTTAGTCGGCTCGACATAGGAGTGAAGTAGGAGCTTATATAGTTAGGGAAGATCGTACACGGCCCTACGAATGGTTTAAAGGAATACAACCCGTCATCCACACAATTACAACAAACCAATTAACATGTAAAAGATAGCTAGGGAGTAAGGAAATCTAAGTAAACACATTTTTCTTTCATATAAGTTTCACAACCATTTATTTTTTTTGTTATTTTAATTTAATTGCAAAAGTAGTTATTTGGGTTAGTTGACTAGCAACTAATTCCGCTCACTCTTCCAAAACCCGAGATTTTTACTTGCTTTTATAAAATATAAAAAATACAAAAAGAATCATCCCTCAACCCTTAGACCTAATTAGAGTAGCTTTTCAAGCCTAACGACACTATTCCCCGAGAGAACGATCAATCCCCCGGTACTTGCCATTTCACTATACTACATCAGTCAGGTACACTGCCTGGTGGGGGTTGTATGCTTCTCAAGATCCCTTGAGAGGTAAAACCTAAGTGCAAAGGTTGCAAAACCCACGCATCAAGTTTTTGGCGCCGCTGCCGGGGAATAATTATTGCTTAGGTTGAAAATTTTATTTTTACTTAGGTCTACTCATTAGATTCCTTTCTAGTGAGATTTTTATTTTTATTTTTCTAGGTTTTCTTTAATCTATCTTTTTCTTTGTGCCTTTGTTCGTAGTACTTCTTCATGAGTAATATAGATCGTGTGATCCTTGTTATTCGTTTTCCGTCGTAGGAATTTCCCATTACCCAACCTGCCCCCAATTGTTGAAAACGAAAACCCACCAAACCTGTCACCCGATCATCACTTTGACAACAATTCTGATATGGACGAATCTGACCATGACACCGACCATGAAAATGGCCCTTTTTATTATTCGTCAGATTCTGATGAGGACCCAGGGGATGGGGAAGTGGTAGATGATCCTGAAGGAGAGGAAAAAGCTAACCCTCTCAATTATATTGACCCTAGAACAAGGATTGAGAAAGAGAGTTTGTTTAATATGCAATTTCCTTGTAAGATTAGATTTTGAAGCTTTGACGCCTACCTTAACTCATCTTTGCCAATGAACATAATTGCTCGTGCTGAATACAATAAAATCATGGTAAATGAGTTAGAATATGAAGGAGATAATATTGTTGCTAGGGCTAAGACATTGCATGTGTTTGTGGGAAGCTATACCTATCAAGTAGACTTTATGATTATGGAAGATCTAGGAGAATTTGTTGATAGTAGCTTTACCCAAGTTGTGTTTGGGAAACCCTTTAAAAGGCTAACTAAGTTGGAAGAGAAATTGATTGAAGGGTTGATCACATTCTCAGACGGGGATGAGGATTTCATTTACCAAATGCCCCGTGGGCACCCTAGGTTCAAGGACTTCTCCACAGAGAGTTGCAATAGGCTTCCCCCTCATAGCATATTATGTAAAAACGATATACGAAAAGGGCTCAAATATCCTCATGAAAAGAACAAGAGGTACTATCGTGGATGTTTAGAGCTAAGTGATGAATATAAGAAAGATGAAGCAACAATTAGGTGGCTCACACTTGGATACGTAAGCATTAGTGACACTAGGTGAGTGTGACTTTGAGTCTAGCTACAAGACTCGTTAATAAAGAAAAGCGCTTCTTGGGAGGCAACCCAAGCTTTATTTGTTTTGTGTGTTTGTTTATTTGAATTTATTTATTTCTTTATGTATGTTTTATTTTTATTGTTAATGATTCATGTTTCAAATTAAAATTGTGAAAATGTTTTATTTTGTTTTTAACTTCGTCTTAACTACATATAAAGGTATTTTGCAAAAGATAAGTGTAAGGGAAATCTAAATTTGTTTATAAGAACGAGTTGGAACATGAATTGTAGCGATGTCTAATAAACATACATATTAGTATTTGTTCAGGTCAAATGCTTGTATCGAGTCATTATGAAATTTTGCATGATTCCAGGAATTAAGGTAATTGTTTTTCCAGAAATTTTCCGGAAACTAAACATAAGGATTCTGTCATATCAATTCTGACGGCGTCAGGCATTAAACCCAGACGGCGTCAGGCTTTGATTCCAGAAAAAGTTTTTAATCACTGGTACAAAAAGTTCTATCAGTCACGCCCAAAATGCGTGACGATATGCATATAGTCACACACGTTTTTTTCGACGTGTGTCACCAAAAGTCCCGCCACCATAGGTGCCATATGGTGACATTGTTGAGTTCGTGGCCTTTTACATCGAAAAAGAGTGACCAAAACCCCGAATATGTGTGACAAATTATGCACAAGTTTTGTTGGATTAGTCATTATCAGTGACCGTAAACACCTTATAGTCACACGAATATTTTTTGAGAGTAACTATTGTTCGTCCTTTGTCCACATAAATATATAACATATGTGACATTTGAGATGAGTCTTTCTAGTAAACATGTATTATGTGTGACTATTTCCAGTCCTTTGGCCACATGAATATACAATAAGTGTGACGTTTGTAATGATTTAGTCACGCAATGGGT
>LBNU01038436.1:176704-186920 GCA_014162995.1 Artemisia annua | reverse complement strand
TGCCACCATGCACAACAGAAACATGGTTCCTTGTCAGGAGTCAGTCGCCAGTAGCATTATCTTCATCAAACAAGATCTTCAATCAACCTCCATGCTCCAATCAAAGCTTCCTAGTCATACCTTTCTTCCAAAGCCTGCATACCGCTGGTTCTTTCATCAAACATTGAGCTCCAGTCAACCTCTTCAATGGAAACCATTAGCATAGGTCACTGGTTCACATCAAATTCAGCACGCAGTCAACAGCTGCAAGGTTCTCTGAGAACAAAGGCCTTTAGCTTGGCCTCAGAAACAGCTTCTCCTTCTTGGCAGCCTTTGGTTGAGTATCATCTGTTGCTTGATACTTTTGCAAATTTGCACCCTTGCAAAGTGTCCAGTCTTTTGACAATTGAAGCACTCAATCTTGGATTGTCAAAAGTTATCCATTCCTTTCCTCTAAAGTCTATGCCTCTACCAGTTCTCTCATAAACTTCTTGATCTGGAAGTAACCAGAGCAACTTGCCATCTTATGTCAATTCTTTCCAAAGCATCTTCTTCCAATCTGCAACAGATCTTCATCAAAGGTAGTAGGTAATGATGCTTGTTGTGCAAAGAAAGAGCACATCATGTCTCAGCACTGCATCGAATGGACGTTGCAGAGGGTGGTAGTTAAGGTAGTGCAAGTTTTTGTGGTGCCTCAGTACTTCGGAAGTCGAGCAGTACTTGCCTGGAATTACTGCTTGCTTTCTGTTGAAACAAAGCAATTCCATGAGTTTGGATCGTCTGATACAACTATTACTCAGCTCAATGTTCTCAAATTTGTAGAGATCATCAAAATCCATAGCTCTCCAACCTGGTCCTGGTCATATAGCCAGTCCACATGCCAGTTAGATGGCAAACTCCTTAGGAATTTTAATTTGCATCTTCAACAGTAACTTCAGCACCATTATAACTCCAGCATGCTTAGAAGGTTTGAAACCTGTCACAGGCAGCACCAATTCCTTCTCTTTCTCCAATAGTGGAAGTTTTCAAACTTTGCTCAATAGAGTTGTGCATCTTCTTTAGATTGATCATGCCTCCAAACTTGGCTTGATCATGGCCCAGACCTGCTTGGCATCTTTACTCATGAAACTTGAGTAGGGCCATCAGTATAGCAGATAGCAGTACGTTTAGAGCTTTTCTTGATTCCTTTGAACCAGTGGCAGATAGGGTTAGCTTAGGTGGTTAGGTAAGCCTTCAGCGTACAACAGGTTCTTCATAACTTGATTGACCATTAACCAATGACTTCCCATAAAAGCATTGTCAATCATGGCAATGTACTGCCTCATCTCAATGCACCAGAGATCCATACTCCCCTTCTTCACAATTGGAATCCTCATTGAGGTGAGTGATTGAAACAGGAATAGGTTCAGTCGACATTGATTAGGGTTTGTTGAAAGTCGATTTTGTAAGGGTTAGTTTCTTTAATCGAGTTTCCACACATCTCTGATACCCACTTGTTGGATGATAACTATAAACCAAACTAACTTAACTTAACTGTATATTACCTTAGCAGTCTTAATAATCTTAAGACCATATGAAACTGTGATATATTTTGTATAGTACGCGGAATTACTTTACAAGTAAGAAGAAGAATAACCTTTATATTACAATAAATCTGCTTAAACGATTACAGATTCTACTATCTCTAACTCTCTAATACTTACTATGAGAACTGGAATTCGTATGAACGTATATCTCTAATGACCTCCTAGGGATCCCTTTTATAGGCACAAGGATTAACCCTAAGTCGTTACAATACTTCAGTACAAGAATACTAATTCCCTATATAGTTTATCTTCTAGAATATTCTAAGCATCCTTTCAACCTGAACTCATCAGCAGTCCTTTGATCTTTAACTTTAGTCAATGCAGTACTTTGACTTTTATATCTGTGCAGTACTTTCATCTGGAGCAGTACTTTGACTTGCATCAGTTACTTTGACCAACAAACTATTTTTTGTAGCGTATAAGCAAGCCCAATATACATTAGTAAGTCTAAATTTTTGTTATAAGGTCTAAAGTACATGATGCGCCAAAAAGCGATGATGCATGCCTCAGCTGATGTGTGCCGGATGCGCGCGCCTCACCGCACATCCCGTGATCGCAACGCATTAGAGTGTTTGATGGAATAACGTAGTGCATAACATCGCATCACGCCTCAGGCACACCTGATACGCACTTTTTTAAACAAAGGTCATGAGTATAATCATAATATTGCTTTCTACATGATATCTTCAAGGCGGGCATGTGGACAATCAAGTAAATTGATAAGGCTTGATAAGTGTTTCTACATGATATCTTCAAGGCGGGCATGTGGACAATCAAGTAAATTGATAAGGCTTGATAAGTGTTTTATTCAAATGTATGCGATTTAATTTGGACATTCTCTTTGATCACCAAAAAATGTGTACCTGTTAGGGTTTGTTATAGGAGCTATATTCCAACATTTTATAAGGGTGTATCTTTCCTCTCTATAACGAGTAATAAAACTTTTTCTCTCTCCTCTAACAAATTTTGCCGCCAAAATTGTCCATTATTTTTTCTTCATTTTCCTTAGATCCAGCATCAATTAAAACGTATTTTCAATTTTGAGTCCATACGTTTGATTCAGTTTTTCATTTCCCACATATTGATACTAGTTTTATTGAATTTCATTGAGATTTCGATAATAATCGTAATTTGGCGTCATAATTGTTTCATTTTGAGATTGAATTACTGTGAATTGTGAGTATGTCGAATAAAAAGAGAAATCTTAAGAGACAGATTAGGCCTTCAACGAAGCTTAAGGATCATATTATGGGTAATTTGAGCCAAAATCGAAATACTAGGGTTTCTGAGGAAATTAGGGCTTCAGAATTGGGGGAAACTGAAATTGATGAGGAAATTGGGAATAATAATAGATGTAAAGAAGTTAGGGCTGGTAATTTGAATGAAGATGATACTGGAAACAGAGGAGAAAGTTCTAAGGTGATTAAGGAGGTGTTTGAATATGGTGAGAAGAAGGATATTGTTGATGATGATGGGGTTAATGCTGTGAAGGATAGAAATGGTGTTGAGAAGGATTTGAATGTGTCTGAGAATGGTATTATTGGTGAGAAGGTGACTGTGGTTGAAGTTGAGGGTGCTGAGAAGGTGGATGTTACAACTAAGGGAGCTGAAAGTACTCATGTTACTGATAGCAGTGTAAGTTCTTATGAATCTCATGGAGTTAGTAATTCTAAAATGTATGTTGGTGAGACTAGTGCAACTGCTAATCATAAACTGTCATATGCTCAAAAACTGGTTGAAAATAATAAGGTGTTTGGTAGTGAATTGTTTTTTGTGCCTACTGTGATTAATAATAAAGGTGATGAGGTGGTTATTTTTTATGATGATTTGATTAAGGAAGGAAGTGATAAGTGGAAGCTAACTGTATGTGGATACTTTGTTGGATGTAAGATGTCTCTTAATGAGCTAAAATACCATATAAGAAGAATGTGGGGAAGATATGGTCTGAAAGACATAGTGGTGGATAATGATGAGATATTTTACTTTAAGTTCAAAGAGGAGGATGGAATGAATGTAGTACTGGATCAAAGCCCATGGTTAGTTAATGGAAAGCCACTTGTTGTGCAAAAATGGGATCCTGATGTTGAGATTGTTAAGGATACTCCCTGTAAAATCCCTGTTTGGATTAGCTTATTGAATGTTCCTTTGGAAGCATGGAGCATTAAAGGAATAAGTGCTATTTCCAGCAGGTTGGGGAGACCAATTATGATGGATAAAATGACTGCAACCATGTGCAAAGAGGGATCTGGTAGACTGGGGTATGCAAGAGTGTTGGTGGAGATAGATGCAGGGAAGGAGTATGTTCAGAAAGTGGAACTTAGTTATGTTGATAAGCAGTTAAATGTCAAGAGGAATAAGTGGGTTAAAGTTGAATATTCTTGGAAACCAGATAAGTGTAATCATTGTGCTGTTTTTGGACATTCTCAGAGTCAATGCAAAGTTCATAAATCCAGAATGAGACAGTTAATGGAAGTATTGGTAAGACAACAAGTGGGACAGATAATGCAAACACTAATTTGAGGAATGATAAGGAAGGAGATAAGGAGGGTTTTGTTGAAGCAAGGAATAGGAAGAACAGAGGTGAACAAAATGGTCAAGGTTATAGGCAAGTTAGGAGAGTGTATTATCCTAATATGTATGTCTATAAACCAAAAGAAGTTGGAGTTAAGAATGTAAATAAGGATAATAACAAGAATAGTAATTCCAATAATGAAGAAAAATCATCTGAGAAAGTTTATGATGGGAAGAAGAACACAAATGGAAAAGATGCTAATGGATCAACACCTAATATGGAAAAAGTATGGAAAGTTTCTAGTGAGAATTTGGAAGAATTGAAAAGAAGTGCCAATAAGTACTCTATATTAGCTGATGATATGGAACAGGAAAAGGAAGTGGATAGGGGTGGAGAGAATCAGAATGAGGAAGAAGATGTGTATGAGAATGGGAATAAAGCAGTCAAATGTGTGATTGCCAATGAGATCCTGGGGTCTGTTAATCAAAATCAATTTTAAATGGATTTTAAAATAGCTACCTGGAACATAAGGGGAATATGCAATGAAATTAAGCAGAATGAGGTAATGAAGTTTATTGAGAATGAAAAAGTCCAAGTTTGTGTTGTTATTGAAACTCATTTGAAGACTAAAAGCATTACTAAAGTTTGTGACAGAATATTTGGCAACTGGAATTGGATCTCTAATGTGGTTCATAGTCCTAATTGTTGTAGAATTGTAGTAGGATGGAATAACTCAGTTGTGAATGTGATGGTGGTTAATAGTTGCAGTCAAGAGATTCTCTGCTTAGTGGAAACAGTGGATAAGAGGCTAAGGTTCTATTGCAGTTTTATATATGCTTCTAATTCAACTATTGACAGAAGGATCTTATGGAGGCAATTAATGATGAATAAGAATGTGTTACAGGGTCAACCATGGGTTTTGATGGGAGATTTTAATGTGATTATGAAGCCTGAGGAACAATCTAATGGTGTTTCTGGAATTACTTCTGAAATGGGTGAGTTTAGAGATGCTGTTAATGATTTGGAGATTGATGATATATGCAGTCCAGGTTTTCAGTTCACATGGACTAAATCACTTAAAAATCCATCAAATAGTACTTTGAAAAAGCTTGATAGGATCATGAGTAATGAGGACTTCTTAGAAAGTTTTACTAAAGCTCATGGTATCTTTCTTCCTTATATAATTTCTGATCATAGCCCTGCAATACTTGTGTTACCTGATGGAATACAGCTCAAGAGAAAGTCTTTTAGATTTGTCAATTATGTGGCTGATAAGAAGGAGTTTGTGGATATAGTTAAAGAAGGATGGAAGAGGGATATTAAGGGTTGCAAGATGTATCAAGTGATTCAAAAATTGAAGTTGTTAAAAAAGCCTTTGAAGAAACTCAACTGGAAACATGGGAACCTGTTTGAAAAAGTGGAAGTTTTAAAAAAGAAGCTGGAAGAGACTCAAAAGATGTTGGATAGCAACCCTCATAGTATGGAGATTAAAATGGAAAGTGTGAAGTTGAATAATGAATATAGGATAGCTGTGGAAGATGAGTTGAAACTTTTACATCAAAAAGCTAAAATCCACTGGATTCAAGAAGGAGATAAAAATTCATCATACTTTCATAAAGTTCTTAAAGTCAGAAAACACAAAAATAGAGTTGAGACTATATGTAAAGAAGATGGAACCAGATTGGAAGGTGAAGATGTCCCTAAATAGTTTGTGAACCATTTTCAGCAATTTCTAGGTGAGAAGCGTGAAGTAATGCCACTGAATAATCTTGGTGCTATAGTGCAATTGAAGTTGTCTGAAGCTGAAGCTGTTAATATGATTAGGGAGGTGACTGATGAGGAAATAAAAACTGCTATGTTTGATATAGAATCAACCAAAGCTGCTGGCCCTGATGGCTACACATCATGTTTTTTCAAAAAGTCATGGGAATGCATTGGAAAGGATATTTGTTCAGCTGTCAAGGAATTTTTTCTAAAAGGTAAGATTCTGAAAGAAATTAATGCAACATTGATTGCATTGGTGCCAAAGATAGATACTCCTAATAAGGTATCTGACTTTAGACCAATTGCATGTTGTAATGTGATTTATAAGTGCATCAGTAAGGTGTTAACAAATAGAATCAAGAGGGGTTGAGTAAAATAGTTAGTATCAATCAAAGTACTTTTTGTTAGATCATTGTAGCTCGAGGTTGTTTAGACCTCATATCATCTAGGAACACAATAACTATGATAATAACATGCAGCGGAATAAAACAAATCAATAGTTATTGACAACAAGGTTTTTCACCATCATCACCTTCAATTATTATTTGATCAGAATAATAACGTGTTACCTAACTGTAACAGGGATCTAAGACACCTCAGATCTTGAAGGTATCGAACAACTCTAGTCTAGGCATTTACAAGACCTATGCCCTAGACACACACACACACACACCTTTCTGTAATATTACATTGTGGAAGACATGTGTAAAGACCAATTCCCTGTATTCTGTTTATATAATACAGAATTAGGGTTACAAAGAATATTGCTAAATAATAAAAAGATCCGTAGTAATCTTTTTCTTGCATATGAAGTTTCATCCTTTGTCACATTAAGTCCCTCTTGTTTTCATTCTTCTTGTTTTGTCTCATTAAATCTATAAACCCAACACTTTTGTGCCTGGGAGACATATTCAAGACAATATTCTCATTGCTCAGGAACTTTTGAAAGGGTATAATAGGAAGAATGGGGCTAAAAGATGTGCTATGAAGATTGATATCCAAAAAGCATATGATACAGTGGACTGGATTTTCTTACAAGATGTTCTTAAGATAGTGGGGTTTCATGAAAAGATGATACAGTGGATTATGAATTGTGTCACTTCTACATCTTTTTCTATCTGCATAAATGGGGAGGTCTGTGGATTCTTTAAAGGTGGAAGGGGTCTTAGACAAGGAGATCCCATGTCTCCTTATCTGTTTACTCTTGTTATAGAGGTTTTTAACATGATTATGATCAATAATATTAATGATTCTCAGAAGTTCAAGTATCACTATGGATGCAAGGAACTAAAACTTACTCATATGTGTTTTGTTGATGATTTACTGGTTCTATGTAATGGTGATCAGGAGTCTTTGAAGGTGATTAAAAAATCTCTTGAGGATTTTAGTAAAGTATCAGGTTTGTTTCCAAATTATGGTAAAAGTACAATTTTTCTTGGAAGTATACCTGAAGGTAGGAAAGCTGAATTACTTGATATAATGCAATTTAAGAGTGGTCAGCTTCCAATGAAGTATCTTGGGGTTCCTCTTCTTTCTAAGCAATTAGGAGTTCAAGATTGTAAATCTTTAATTGAAAGTGTGAAAGGAAGAATAAATAGCTGGAAACATAAGTGTGTTTCTTATGGTGGCAAAATGCAGCTTATTGCATCTGTTCTTTCAACAATGCAACAGTATTGGGCATCAGTTTATATCCTACATGTAACTGTGATTAAAGATCTTGAAAGAGTATTTAAGAGATTCTTGTGGAGCTCTGGTAAATCAACTCAAGGTAAAGCTAGAGTTGCATGGAATCTTGTATGCAGACCAAAGGATCAAGGTGGTTTGGGATTTAAACCTTTGAAACAGTGGAATGAAGTCCTTATGGTTACTCATTTGTGGTAAATTATTGATAACAAAGAATCTCTCTGGGTTAAATGGGTAAATACAGTCAAGTTAAAAGGTAAAAGTATTTGGGAGATTGAGTACCAGAATTCTGATAGTTGGGGTTGGAAACAGTTATTGATGATTAGAGATACTATTAGACCTTATGTTAAGAAGGTAATTGGAAATGGTAAAACTACATCTATGTGGTATGATAATTGGAGCTCAATGGGACCTCTCAATAGAATTGTGCAGAATAGAGATTTGCATGAGGCTAGATTAGACACTAATGGTATGGTGGCTGATTTCATTAGCAATGGTGAGTGGTTGTGGCCATCTGAATGGACTAATAAGTTTCCTGCTCTGCTCAATGTTACTGTTCCATTGATTTCAGATGATGTAGATAAAGCTGTTTGGGTGGAAAGTAATGGTAAGATGTGTGAATATTCTGCTAAAGCAGTTTGGGAAAGTTTAAGGAATAATTGGCCAAAGGTGGAGTGGAGTCATGTGGTATGGTTTAGTCAGTGTACTCCTAAGCATGCATTTATATTCTGGTTAGCAATTCAAAGGAAACTGTTAACTCAGGATAGAATGTTGGCTTGGCATCAAGGGGGAGTTGAAATGTTCTTTATGTAACAGTTCTATTGGCAGTCATCAACACCTTTTCTTTGAGTGTGCCTTCTCTAGTAAAGTCTGGAATGAAGTGAAGATAAAAGGTAGAGTTTTGGGGGGTGTAATGATCTGAACAGTGTAGTAGATTATATTGCTGATGGTGGTAATAAAAGTAAAATTTTGAACATTGTTAACAAGCTTATCTCTGCTGCTACAGTGTACTATTTGTGGAATGATAGGAATAAGAGAATCTTTAAGAATACTAATAGAACTGAGGAAGAGGTAATAGCCGTGATTATCAAATACATGGAAGATGCTCTGCAAAGTCTGAGAGTTAGAAAATCAAATGATGTTCTGTTGGTAGCTAAAATTTGGAATTTGAAATGGGAGAAGGATAAGTTGGTTCCTGTTACTTAGATGTAAGATTGGGATAGATCTGGTAATGGTGATGTTTGAGTGGAATTGTGGTTAGAATTGGAAAGTGGTTAGTGGAAAGAATGTCCCCTGTTGTTGTAAGGGGTGTTTGGTTCATTGGATAACAGTAGATATAATCATTATATTTCACTGTTATATTAATCAGGCCATTACAATGGTGTAATACCTTGTACCTTGGAGTTCTAACTAGTATGGCTGTACCTATGATAACCTTTTGATTGTTCAATTTGGCCTTGGGAGGAAATTGGACAGTGAAAATGGTTAAGTAGGAGGCCTAACTAGTATGAATGTACCATAATGAAGGATTCCCATTGTGAAGGGTAAATGGTCTTGGAGGATGGTGTATGATGAGAGGAATAGAGAGGTGTGAAAGATGAACCTTCTTGGTCCTCTCAATACACCATCACAGGAGGAATGGTTGGCATCATTGAGGGTGTGTGTTTCCAAACAATTGAAGCCTTCCTTTGAGAGAGAAATGTAGGTTGTTTGGAAGAGCCCCTCAATGAATGGATGGGTTTGGGTTCCTAGTGATGCCACCATCCATTTCTTTCTTGTCTACTGTGGTGGCAGGATGAGTAGCTTGAAAGAATGGATTGGTGGAAATGTAGCTAGATGGTTGGTGCTTGAAAAGGTGAATATCCAAAGGATGATAGTATGTGACTGCTAGTGAATGTTGAAGTTGAAAGTTTTCTGAGTAGCTAGAATGATTGTTCTGTTGGTTTTGTTCTTCTGGAAAGTTTATCAGACAAGTATGAGTGCATGTCTTGTTTTGATTAAGATAGGTAGTATCTCTTAGTTGTATAGATTTGGGGTTTGTCCAAATCTTTTCTATTCTTATATTGTAAATTTTTGGAAGTAATATAATTTCACCTTTGCACAAATAATAATAATAATAATAATAATAATAATAATAATAATAATAATAATAATAATAATAATAATAAATAAAATAAATAAATAAATAAAAATAAAAATGTGTACCAATGAGTTTGAACCTGTGAGCTCTTGCAAAGAAATCATGATCCAGACTACTTATTGTCTTGGTGACGGTAATGACTATACTTGTTGCGAAATAAGTTTAAAAATATAATGGTTTGAAACATTAATTAATTAGGATGGTCAAGATCTTTTATATAATAAAAGAATTACATCATTTCGGAGTTTTTTTGCAAATCCCTTCTCAATGGAAAAAAAATTGGACCAATAGGAGAGCTCGATTTTGACACCTAGGCGAAATCGAGAGATGTGATTGGTCAATTGAAAGTCAAAATTGAATCCAATTTGGTCAACCTTTGCAAAAAAACGTCATGTTAAATTGATTATAAAATAAATCAAACAAACACATGGGTTTAATAGCAATTCTTTAATTTTCAAGGGTGCAATTGCAACTTATTAGAAACAAAGACGGAGCCATTTATCAGATCCTTATCACTTCAGTCAGAAATACGAAAACCTAAAATCATGAAGA
>LBNU01038436.1:125225-174849 GCA_014162995.1 Artemisia annua | reverse complement strand
AATGAGGATGATGGTTTGCAACTTCTGTCTTTCCAAGACTTCAACAATACCACATTCGACACAGCATATGCTTTCGGTATTGTTCCTTTTGTTAAACTTTTTACATCTATGAAATTTCACAAAGTGTTTGTTCTAATAATATTTTATATCTTTTTTATAGATGTGATTGGTCGTTTGATTAATAATAAAGATATAACCATTCTGAATGGAAAGAATGGGAGTAAGAAAAGCAGCCTGGAATTTGAACTACAGGATTTGAAGTAAGTCTATATAAAATTAAATGGACTTATATCTATTTTTGTTTAATAACTGATACGAATAACATAAGCAATTTTTTCCCACAGAGGAGACATAATTCGTTGTATCTTATGGAATGAACTTGCTGAAAAGTTGCATAAATATATCAAGGATAATGAAAATTCAGAAGAACCAATAGTTGTTCTAATCATTATGGCAAAGTACAGTTCATGGAATAGTAAGTGTATAAAATTTTCGTTTGATAATTATATAAAATATACAGTATTTGATTTAAGTTAACAAATGTATGCAGATGTTACACAAGGTAAGTGTTAAAAATAAAAACATTTAATATTTTTCACATATAAGAAAAATACTAAATAACTATTTATTATACTAAATAACTATTTTTTTCTCCACAGCTTCTTAAGTAATGAACTTGCTGGATCGGAAGATACAAAAGCACAATTGTCAACAAGCACTGTTTACAAAAATCCAAAAGAGTCCTATACAAGGTTTCCAGTAAAGAGTATTGAAGAATTGTATGAAATTTCTGAGGTAAATTGTAAAACAAAAAATCTAAGAAAAATTACAATGAATTGGAAATCTAACATTCAAACTTTTTAAATAACAGGCAACCGGATGCGTGATAATTGCAAAAGTTTTGAGAATTGTCACTGATCAAGGATGGTATTACATGATTTGTAACAAATGCAAAAATAAGGCTCAGAAATCGGAAACAACAAACTGTTACAACTGTGAAACATGCGATGAAGAAGTATCTGATGTTTATCCAAGGTATACATATGTCTGTTACTGTACATTTAATTTTACCAATATCTTACTAATACCATGTTTTAATTTGATAGAATCAAAATACAAATTCGAATGCAAGATGAAACAGGATCAGCTTCGTTTTGGTTATTCCGAAAAGAACTATGCAAATTGATTGGAAAATCTCCAGGGTACCTAATATCAAAAGCAAAGAAGGTTAGAATCTCAAAACTTGACATGTTATATGAAATATGAAAGTATCAATAGAATATTTAACACTGTTATAACCATTATAGGATCTAGATAATACTTCGTACCCTGAAGATCTGAATGTTATGCTGAACAAACAATATGCCTTGAAAGTACAAGTTTCCGGTTACAATTTGGAAAACAACTACCACATATTCACCGCTAACAAGATAACAGATGATGAAGATGTAATCAAGTCTGTCATTGCAAAAAGCAAAATTGATAAGGTACGTATAATACAGATATAAATTACAGTAACTTTATCCTTAAATTGGATACATTGATGATCATTTTAATTCCAATATCTAATAGGAAAAACAAGATATTTGCGAGGATCAGATCACTCATTCAGAAGTTGGAAACATCTATCAGGAGAAGCAGCCTATTTGTGATGATGAAAACACTTCAGAAGTTGGGAAAAAGAGAAAAACAACCGCGGAAGAAACAAAAATAACAAAGGCCGCAAAGACAACTGAAGATTGAACCTATTAGACTAGATGGTTTCAATTACAAAGTTTCAATTTTACTTTAAGCTTCGTTAAATACTATGACTTTAATATTTTTTTTTTATCTTAGGCGACTTTTTAATTTATTTTTTGTTATCAATAGGACTAGATTGGAATTTTGCACTATCTTTTCTACCCGATATAATTGTTTACTTAAAGTCAGCTCTTTATATTTCCACATGAGAATCAAACCATTTTTTTGTTTTCTAGCTCAGTTGATAAATCATGAGTCGTTGGAGGTAAAATTATTGAGACCCAAGTTCAGAAGTCTTGAGGGGATAATTGTGGAAGAAATTGAAAATACAATAGTTTATAGTTCATAACTAATATAACTTATATTATAATATTTTATATGGACTTGGACTAGAATATATAATTAACATAATTTATTCCGCTTTTTTCGTAATTTGCTTTGCATTTGAATTTTAAAAGAGTAAAATCACGTATTGTATTAGAATAATAATTTGTTAATATAATCAGAGCCTATATATGTTTCTTATAATCTATATAAATGTCTTATAACCAAAAACCCACCTACATTGATCCATCAACAAAACCATTCCAATATTATATAAACTCCAAACGTTCAAGTATTATATAACCAGGAAAAAACCATCAACAAAAACATAGGAAACCAAACAATTAATATACATAAAACAATTGATACTTAAAAAAGTGAAAATCTTTTATATAATAAAAGAATTACATCATTTTAGAGTGTTTTTGCAAAAGCCTTCTTATTGAAAAAAAAATTGGACAATAGGAACGCTCGATTTTGACACATAGGCGAAATCAAGCGACGTGATTGGCCAATAAAAAGTCAAAATTGAATTGATTTTGGTCAAACATTAATAAATTTGGTGGAGAATTTGATTGAGGAAAAAAACACATAAAAATATAGGTGTCAAATTTATGAAAACAAAAACTTAAAAAAAGATGATGTAATTAATAAAACATTAGTGGTTGAATTTTAAATATAATATATGGAGTTAAGTGTAAAACTATAAATCTTCATGTTTTTTGATAACTTTAGATAATAAACAAATAACCCCTTAAACTTAATACCCCTACACTTTATAATATGAATTTTGTTTACAATTACATGAGTAATGTACGTTAAATATAAATAAGAACTCATGTTATCCTATTTAAAAGTTTAATCTATACGTACACGGGTTTGAATATTAAATACAGTTAAATTATTATTAACGGTAATATAAATATCAAATGATAAGTACGAGTTATTGTGATATGAAAATAAATATACACGATTGTACTTATAACGACTCATGTAATTATTATTTAAAGTTTATATACGGATAACCGAAAAATATTTTTAAAAAACTTTACAGAGTATATTTTAACTTTATCAACGCTCATTATGTGCTACTAAACTCGCACATTTTGTACAACATGATATCAATAGTTAAAGTTAAACAACAACATCAGCCTCAACATTAACATCTATGTCGGCTAAAGAAAGTTAAATCTTTCATCCAATAAAAATTTTATAAAATATTAATTGATATTAATACATAATGAAAAACTCATGCATACTTATTAGTTGTACTTATATCACAACTTTCACGGGTAAATTCTTATATGTCCATATAGTAAACAAAAATTTTAAAATAAATTTGATTAATGTGTAAATCCATATGATCAAAGAACCTTTGACCCAATAACATTATAAAGAGACACGCTCAAAAATCCAATACAAGGTCGATGCCACGGTTATATTTACAATTTCTGCTAACTATTTTTCTTACTTTCACACATGTTGATGCTCTAACTTTTTAAAATATACATAAGATTTTCTATCTTTAAACGATAATACTATATAATTAAATTTTTCTGGAAAAACCCCGTGCGTGCACGGGTATTATACCTAGTTATAGTTAAAGAAATATTATTATTACAATAGTAATTTAACATATTCCTGTGTAGCTAAAGGTTATAGTTTGACCCAGTGAACCGTTCGAACAACCCATTCATAATTAAATTGGCCATACTTGCCACCTCTAATATGAGTTATATGACCAGATTATAATGCACAGAGCCAGAGGACACAGCTTGTTAAGTTTTGCGATATGGTCCCTTGTCATATTTGCTGTTCTTCATAACCACTTATCTGAATTACTCGTTTATGGTTTTTTTAAACATCTTTATAACAAACCTGTGACAAGAATAAGTATTTTTCCCAGACAACACTCATAATATAGGATTCATCATGAAAAGAATTATAAAGGCAGAACAACATGGGGAAAAATGGCCAGGTATATAACCTTTCTTTTCCAAGGACGGATGAAAGTTCTGCTAAGCCTGGACCAGGTCTGTTACCATGTGTAGCCAATATTATCCGAGATGCCTAAAGAAAATATAAGAGAGAGTACCAAATGAGTCATCTTGGCAGCATGGACTAACTTAGACGAAAGCAAAAAAGAACAAGATTACATACATTTTTAACTCCGTTGCAGTCTAACAGATACTTAAATTTCAAGTCCTGATCATACAAAGAAAAATATATTAGATAAGAAGCATGATATATAATTGAGAAAGCTTTTATATACAGTACGGAAACAAATAGATAATACTTTAAGAGGTGGTAAGATGGAAGTTTGGTTGGATTACAAGTTTGGCTCGGCCAAAAGGTCGGAAATGATCATGGTTACCAAAAATAAAAAATAAAAAATAGAATAATAATAATAATAAAAGAAAAGAAAAGCCAGTTTAGGTTGGGTTGATCCACAAACAGTATCTTGTCAATTTTCCGAATTTGTACTAAATACTAATGCTTTGATTGTGATGAAAAAGACAACTTTTTCACAATAATAGACTTCGGGCAAGCCTTTTAAAAATAGAATTTCGGCAAGCCTTGTAGCCGACTTTTTGATTTGACCCATTTACTATGTTCAAAATATAAGAAAACGATTCATAAGTATATAGTGTCCCGATTTATTCATTAACTAAGATGCTGAGTGGCCCTGATGCCTAGTTATCTCTCCTTTTTAGTCCACAAATACCTAGACTTCATATTCAACATTTAAGTACATGAGGAAAAACACCCTTCTTCAAACTCAACATTTTGCTGTTCTATGTTCAAATTTTTTTGGTTTGGTCTCAGATGCAAAAGGGAACTTTCTTCCGGAACAGAAAAATACCTTTCTTTTATCAGATAAAGCATTTTTTGACGCTTTTTGGAGGGCGCTAACAGGAAGACTTATACAATTCGGTATTCCAGCCTGTTCCATTGACAGCTTATCAAGTTCATCTGCAACCTACAAATCAGCATCAGGTTAGAGCCGTTACATGCACAAATATACATTGATATAGCTATAACTTAATAAGTTGATTTGGTCAGAGTTATTACTATAACAATGTCATTTCCTTCCTTGATGCCATCAAGTCCATATAATATTCTTTCTCCATTCTTTGCCTGAAATTCATAACAGACATCAAAAAACTTTTTAAATAATTGCTTCAAATAATCAATACATCTTTGTACGTCACAAAATAAATCACGAGAACCATTAAATTAATTGATGAGGACTTTGGATAAATTCAGGTTTATATAATGATGATGTAAGCAATAATTATAAATGTAATAACCTGCCAAAGCTTTCTGCTTGTTATGCTGTAAAAGGTACAGTTGACCAGCTCCCCGTTCCTTCTATATGTAAAAGCTATCACGTTCTGTTCAAGCAAAAGAAGAGAAATATTTTTCAGAAGGGATGTAACAGAATTTATAATGTCTAACATCAAATAAGCGACATAGGCAATACCAATATCTGTCGAAACCAGACATAATCAAGAATCACTAAGGTGTCGTTTGTTTTTTCAGAGCTTTTACCTCTTCATCTGCAAACCATGTCTGCAGAAGAAGAGGTGCACATAAGCTCTTCATCTACAAGAAGAAGACCGTTTGTTTTTGTGCTATTGAAGTACTTCTTTCTTTCTTTCTTTCTTTTCACTAGTATTTTTTGTGCTATTAAAATACTTTTTTTTTTTCCTTTTCTTTTTTCTTTTTCACTAGTTTTTTTACGTTTTTATCCGTTTTTTACGTTTTGGTACGTTTTTATGTTTTTTACGTTTTCGACCGTTATTTTACATTTTTTCTGTTTATTTACGATTTCGTCAGTTTTTTTACGTTTTCGTCTGTTTTTTTACGTTTTCTTCCGTTTTTTTACGTTTTCTTCTATTTTTTTTTTACGTTTTCGTCTTTTTTTACGTTTTCATCCGTTTTTTTTTTTACGTTTTCGTATGTTTTTTTACGTTTTCATCCGTTTTTTTTTACGTTTTCGTATGTTTTTTTACGTTTTCGTCCATTTTTTACGTTTTGGTACATTTTTTTTACATTTTCGACCGTTTTTTATGTTTGTCTTTTTTTTAAGTTTTCGCATATTTTTTTTACATTTTCGTCCGTTTTCATATGATTTTGTAAGTTTGTACGTTTTTTACGTTTTCGACATTTTTTACTTTTATGTCAGTTTTTTTAGGTTTTCATCCGTTTTTTTACGTTTTCGTCTGTTCTTTACGTTTTGACCTTTTTTACATTTTCGTCGTTTTTTTTTGTTTTTGTCTGTTTTTTTACATTTTCGTCCGTTTTCATATGATTTTGTAAGTTTGTACGTTTTTTACGTTATTGTACGTTTTCTTACGTAAGAAAACGTAAGAAGAAGGTCGAAAACGTAAAAAAAACAGACGCAAACGTAATTAAATACGAAAATGTGAAAAAGATATAAGAAAAAGTAAAAATCGGTTGAAAACGTAAAAAAACAGACGAAAACTTTAAAAAATAGCAAACGAGAACGTACAAAATGGTCGAAAACGTAAAAAAACAGACAAGAACAGATGAAAATATAAAAAAAATACAAAAACGTAAAAATAACGGACGTAAACGGACTAAAACGAATGAAAACGTAAAAAAAAAGACGAAAACGTAAAAAAATAGGGCGAAAACGTAAAAAAACGGGCGAAAACGTAAAAAAATAGGGCGAAAACGTAAAAAAACGGACGAAAACGTAAAAAAAATGGCAAAAACATAAAAAAGGGCGAAAACGTTAAAAAAACGGGCGAAAACGTAAAAAAAACAGGCGAAAACGTAAAAAAACAGACGAAAACGTAAAGAAATGGCGAAAACGTAAAAAAACGGACGAAAACGTAAAAATTCGGTCGAAAACGTAAAAAACTGTCAAAAACGTAAAAAAACAGAAGAAAACATAAAAAAAACGGACGAAAACGTAAAAAAACAAACGAAAACGTATAAAAACGGATATTGAGAAAGAGATGTAAGGTTTGTGAAAGAAGAGGCAAGAAGTGAAAGAAGAGGTAAGAAGTGAAAGATAATGTCTGAAATTTAGAAGAGGAAAGAAGTGAAAAGAAGCACTTATGTCTGCAAAAAAACAAACAAAAACCTCTGCCCTCCTGCAGACAAAAGAAGTGAAAAGAGGAAAAAAGTGCTTATTGTGAAAAAACAAACGACACCTAAGTGTTTTAACAAGTAGTACACAAGTTGGTTTAATACATGATATAAACAATTGTAGCAAAACTCATCAATCTTGTTAAAAACCGGAAGCATCAAAGTTACAAGCATGAATGGCAATACGCAAATATATACCTTATCATCTATCATTTGCATCACTGCATTCTTCTGCAAAATGTCCGCCGATATCTTTCGCCCAGCAAAGTACTCGATCAACTGAAGCACATAACATAAAATATTACTGGCCAGTTAATCTGTGTGTGTACAAACAATGCTAACAAGTGGCATTGTTACACTCCTAGCTTAGACAATTATGATAACTAATTAACAAGAGTATCAGACTACGAATCCATAAAAGCAGTGTTCTCAATATCATGTTGTTGCATATTGATAACTAATTATGTACTTCTCATGGTTAATATCGCATGTGGTGCGCTTGATTGTTAAATTTATGATTAATGTGAATCTATGGCGGACCATCTGTGTTTTTAATCAATGAATGGTAATGTGAATCTATGGCATACTATACGCTAAGCAAATACATACAAACTCAGCCTACAAGTCTTTATACTTGATTTTAGAATCTTCATCTCAATTGTTCCACATTTGACAATGAAAAAAAATATATGACATTAACTAAACTGTAACAAAGACATCATTACAAGCTTATACTTCAGACTTGTCCATCTAAATGAAAGAGTACAAAGTATAACCACGTACCTTATCACCAAGTGGCTCTAATCGCAAGGTCTCTTCACTTGGTTTTTTGTTAACTTCATCTGCTGTAGGATCATCCAAGATCTGAAAAAACAGTAATTATCAGTCAAATTATTGAATTTTCAAAAATTAAATTCTGTAGCTAGTCTGAACACAATTTCCTAGGTCTCATTATACTAATAAGTGCAGAAAAGAAAAAAACTCCATATGGTTCAGACTGACTTGTTCACCTCATATTTTTCAGCAGTTTCAACAATGTGCCTCAACGCTTCAGCCCCTAAATGCACGAGAACCTGTGTAACAACAAATGAGCATGAAATGTTAACTTTTTCTTTAACAGAAATAAAAATGAATTACTGAAAAGGATGACATGTAACCTCATTTGCATCCTTGTAACAGCTGGATTCATCTTTCTTTGGCCAGGTTACACGCCAACATCTGAGGAACCCAAGAAAATAAGTTATTGAGTTATATAAGGCTATACATCTTCTTAATACGTTATCTGTTGGCAAGAAACAGAATACTACCAAGTGTGCCCCAATCAATAACTTTATCCGGGTTTTTAGAGGTGTAGAGATGGCCAGTTGGATAATGGGTCAAAATAGGATGGGGTTAAAACGGGACATTGAACCGTAGCAACCCCATTCATAAGTAAATGGGTCATACTTGCTACCTCTATTAAAGACCCTAACTCATTCGTAACCACTTATCTGAACTACTCGTTAGATTTTTTTATTAACATCTTCAGTTGTCACATTTTTTTTAACAACTTGTGAAAAGAATTATAAAGGCAGAACAAAAAGAAGGTAACAATGAAATTGACCACATTGGTCACCATCTGTTGCCAACACGATTCGTGATGCCTACAGAAAATATGTAATTAATAAAAGAGAGTCCTCTTGGCAGCATTAACTAACTTAAACGATACCAAAAAGAACAACATTACATACCTTATCAACGTGTCCATAGCAGTCAGATAGATACCGCAAATTTGAGTCCTGATCATACATATAAAACTTTTTAATAGATAAGAAGCATGATATATAATTAAGAAAGGTTTTAAATACATCATGTGAACATGTCAAATATTATTTCAAGGTTTGCGTTGAAAGGGGCCATCGTTAGTATGGGCCAAAACAAGCCATTTCAGTTGGGTTGACCCACGGAACACTTTTTCTTTCCATTTTCTAAGTTTGTAACAAACATTATATGCTTTAATCAGGTGATAAGTATGAAGAAATTTATCACATTTTAATATATACATTTCGTAACTGAAGAGGAGTAAACTAAAATTAACGGAAATAGAGACCTCTCTTTTAGTTGGTAATTTTTTTGACACTTTTTGGGGCGCGCCATCAGGTACACTAACACAGTTCGGGATTCCAGCCTGTTCCATTGACAGCTTATCAAGTTCCCCTTCTACCTACAATCAGCATAGGGGTAGAGACATTATGCACAAATAGACATAGAAGTAGCTATCACATACGAGATCAATTTGGTCAGAGTTATTACTATAACAATATCATTTCCTTCCTTGATGCCATCGAGTCCATAAAGTATCTTTTCTCCATTCTTTGCCTGAAGTTCAAAGCAAAAAGCAAGAAACTCTTTAATTAATTGCTACAAGAAACCAGATATATCTATGTACATAGCAATATAAATTACGAGACACCATCACTTGAAATGATGAGAGCTTTGGATAAATCAGGTATATATATGTCAGCACAAAATTATAAATGTAACAACCTGCCAATACTCCTTGATCTTTGAGTTGCGAAACTTACAGCTGACAAGCTCCCCGTTCCTTCTATATGTAAAAGCTATCACACTCTATTCATGAAAAAAGCAATGTTTTCAGACTAATTAGGGGAATGTAACGTATTTATATGACTAACATGAATTAAGGCGATATAGCCAATACCGATATTTAGTGAAACCAGACATAATTAAGAAAAAAAAATGATCTTAACAAATCTTGAGCAAGTTTGATTGAAACTTGATATTAACCATTGTAGCAAAAAATCATCAATCTTGTCAAGCAATTAAAGCATCATAGTTACAAGCATCAATGGTAATATACGAATCCATACCTTATTACTGATCTTTTGCATAACATTTTTCTGCAAAATATCCGCTGTAATCTGTCGCCCAGCGAAGTACTTGATCAGCTGAAGCATAGACACAAAATAACATTGCCAATTAGTCTCTGTGTGTGTGTGTGTGTGTGTGTGTGTGTGTGTGTGTGTGTGTGTGTGTTTAAACAATAATGTTAACAAGGTGTGGCATTCTTACACTTGTAGCTTAGACAATGATGATAACTAATTAACAAGATTATTAGACTTTTAGACATCGTCGCGAACTTATAATACATATCTTTTTATCTAATTGGAATAACCAAGTACCTCATCACCTATTGGCTCTAATCGCAAGGTTTCTTCACTTGGTTTCGGAAGAATGTTATCTTTGTTGATTTCATCTTTTTTAGGACCTGCATCTTCCTGCAATAACATTAATTACCTGACAGATAGTTTTATCTGCAATATTTAGTAAATACAGTGAATAATAAATTCCAAGCGTACATACATGAGCAGCAGCCCATTCACATTCCAAATTAGAGCATCTCCACATTGAAAGTTTCCTGAATACAACGTAAAAAAGAAGTCTTAGACAGTACATAAGCATGGAATCAAACACTCTTCGTCCCGTAAGAAAGTTAAATATGATCCGTAAGAAAGTTAAATATGATCTACACTTTAAATTGGAAAAATCTATTGATGCACTTGATAAAGAGCCAATACTGTAAGCTGATTTTGTGGAAAACCTCTACGCTGTTGTGAGCCTTGAAGTACAAATGCAAGTTGTTTGGCCCCTATAGTGAAAGGTGCAGAGCTTTTTTTTTTTCTTTCTTTTTATGGAACGGAAGTTATACAAAGAAATGGCTTACTCATTTTGGTCTTTATGGAACCATAGGCTCCTCTCCTTGGATTGCCCACCTTTGCACTGTGTCAGCAGAAAGTAAATTACATAAACGGCAGATTCTTTGAAGTGAACTTAATGAACAAAGCTTCAAACCACATTTCATAGAGATAGAAAGTGAAATTTAATATCATGTGTACCGCTTTACGTTTTGTATACCCTAAGCTATGGAATTGGTTAGAGTATTTCACACAGGTCATCTCAGCTTCTTTTTTAATGCACCATGATACATTTTTTAATGCAGCCTTAGCTGAAGTTGATTATTTAAGCAACTAACGCTACTAGTCTACCACAAAATCAGTTTGCTTATCAAAAGAAGCATTTATATTCTCATTAACAAGAGCAACAATTTCCAAATGTTGTGCAAAACTGATACAAATATCAGAAAGTTTGCCCTATGACCAAAAACCTCAAAGTAACAACTCCTATCTTAATAGGGTTTAAGCTAACAATAGCAACGTAATTTCATTCATAAACTGACTAAATACCTGCCTTTTTCTTTTACTATATATTATACGCGTTTTACGAACGTGACAAGGGTATTTTGGTAATCTTTTGAGGTACGACATGTCAGCAAAATTTTGTTATTATAGTATAACCAAATGAAAGATATATGGATAGTTAATACCATTGGACATATTATATGACTGTATTGACAAGGTGTATAAGAATCATCATGGCATTTTATCTCAACCACATTGTCAACTTCCTGCTTCAAACTAACTGTATGATCAGCATCCACTTCTTCTTCTTCTTTATGTTTGGCGGTTTTCACTAGAACATAATAATAAAAGTAAGCAACGAAAACTAAAACATGAAACATTTTGCTAGTTTTTAATATATTATGCCGTTAAAAAAACATAACATAAGCAACCAGAACAAGATTTAATAAGATGCGAGCTTATGAGTTTAACACGTGGCAGGAAGAAGTGTCGTTGCTGCTGTGGAACTAATTCCATTTTATGTTCTTCACTTTCCCACTCGAATAACCAAAGAAAAGACAAGGAAAATATTGGCGGAAAATATATAATTTTTAGCCTTATGGTTTATTTTGAATGCAACTGTAAAACTGCTAAGCTATAGTTTTAAGTCTGAACTTTGGACTATATATATAGAAAAAAGATGATGCCTTCATTTTTTTATATTATTTGTTTGGACAATCACCTGCTGGCTAACTCATATATTCTAAGGGTCTACAAGAAAATATTGCCAATCATAAAGATTATATATGTAGGCTTAACTCACAAATCATTACCACAAACAGTAGGAAAACCATATATAAATTGTTAAATCAAAACTAGGCTAGGCATTCTTTATTGACATTTTTTGAGTATTTTGAACGACTATTTTATTCAACTAGCAAAAAGCTAGAAGAAGAAACATATTACAAACAAGTTTTACAAGAAAAAAATAGGGTCTTAGCCAATTGAGCCAAAAAGGCCGAAAGGTTTTGGACATGTTACCAATCCAAGAAAAGGAAAAAGTTTTGATGTCACATGATCGAGGGTATCGATCTTTCCGTGGTGGCTTAGCCCAACAAACTTATATTTTAGCTTTCAAAATTATTTTTTTCTCACGCAAGATTAGGTATGCAACAAGTAACAATACTGAACTGGCCGGTCATGTGAACGTTAGGTTATAGCATATTAACAACTCATCACACGAACCCGACACAGTTGCCACCCTAGTCCAGTTTTATCGTTTTATGTACTTAACCAACTTACTAGCTACCGGCAGGTCGATGACCAGCTTCTTAAAAAAAACCTCTCATATATGTATCATTGTCATTAACTTATTAATTATGTAAACTTGGTGTTCATGCACACCACGTAAGAGGGCTGGGAATGGTAACGCGAAACTTGCGTTATTGCCTACATGGCTACCATGGACGGAACTATTGGCCCCCCAAACTTTGCGGCACCTAGTGTAAAAATTATAGGTTTTAGGGGTAATTTAGTTGTGGTTACAAACAAATCTCCGATTCGGCCCCCTCAAAATTAATTCGGCCCCTCCAAAAAAAATGTTCAAGTTCCGTCTATGATGGCTACATGGCATAAAAACAATGGCGTTCTCACGTTTCTCCCATTTCCTCCCCTTCGCGTTATTGGCGGTGGTGTTGGTGTTATAACATGTTACCACTCCTTGCCCTCTAAACTCAAATACAACTTCATTATTTTATGGAGTTGACAGATTTTGAGAACCTAACTAAGTGTGTTTAAACTAAATCTAAAGACAATGATGAATCAAGAAGATGTAGGAGATTATCTAACTTACTAGTCAATTTAGACGTTGTAGAAGCCATATGCATGCATCGACTGGTTTTGATGACAAACTNTCGTTTTTTTTTTTTTTTTTTTTTTTTTTTTTTTTTTTTTTTTTTTTTTTTTTTTTTTTTTTTTTTTTTTTTTTTTATGTTTTTTATTAGCTTAATTCATTGATACATGAGGTTATTTTTTATTTCTTCAGAAAAGTGATTCTTACCGGGTAGACCCAAAAAAACCGAAACCAAAAACTATATTTGGTTCGGTTCTAGGTACCTACTTTTCACATAATTCACAAAGGGACATTTTCACTAAGAAACATTCTTGTTACCGATATTTTCCTAGTCAAAGTGTCTTAATGAGGAGAAAAAGTAAAAGAAAATATTAAACAAACAATTTACTTTTAGATCAAATGACGAGTCAAAGAAATAGACCAACTTGTTTTTTGTACATAATAAGATTGAAAAAAGGTTAATAGGACAACTTTGATACTTTTTAAAATGTTTTATTTAGAACTTAAAAGTATGCCAGGACCAAATTTGACATCCACTTTCTAAAAACGATAACTTGTAACTTGTATTTTGTGTGTAGCAATACGTTCACACATATGCTTAACAACCAAAACACAAGAGACTGAAATTTTGGACCAATAAGGCATGCAATTCGAATCGTGGTTACTGACCCCAACATTACTAAGACATTCGGTTTCAGATTAATTGTTTTGCTTTTTTCAATATCAATCAACATCTAATTGTTCTGTTTTCTTTCATGTCACTTCGTAATTTACACAAGTTTACAGGTTACATATAATAACTGAAGTTTCTTCTTTTGAAATTTGAATACCTTTTACTCTTTTAGTCCGCATGGTATTCAGGGCACATCAATAAGTTATAATTAAATTGTTTGTTTATGGATCCTGTTAATATTATTCTTACCTGTCACTCGGTAACTTATGGTTTTGTTTCAATGATGTGCTTCATGTGTGCCTCAATAAATCTGTTGGAATCCTAGCACCTCCTAAGACCCTATGGATGCCAATATTTTCTGAAGATTTGTGTATTAGTTTCATTGCCTTCTAATATAATAGATTTCTAACTTGGAGAAGGAGTGATTGTTTTGTGCAGATTGTTGGAAACGCAAGACATATCACAATTACTCATGCTCTTCTTCAACATGCAGTCGATGTTGTTCACGTAACTAATTAGTTGTAAATTTATGAACTTTTATGTACTTGATTTGGTTGAATGCTTGGCTGATATGAAGATTTAGTTAAATTTGTGTAATGTTAAATCTATATGGTTATAAAAAAGGGTTTCACGTTAAAGGTCGGTGAAAAAAGTGTAAAAGTTACTGATTAGTTAGCAACTTATTATTAGCCACCCGTGATTTATCACGGGTCTGTAAGCTACTGCACTACAAGGCAGTTAGATAAATTCTTTAACTACAATTGAAGTTTTATCTGCTACTGGCCTACTGCACCTTGAATTTTTTTAACACATTGCGATAATGTATGACTAAGATCGCTTATATTACAATTTTAATGTGACTGCCATGTTTCAAATAATGATTTATGGAACCACCTCTACATGTTTATTGATAGCATATCCTCATTCACATGATAGTTACATCTTAAACCTGCTATAGATAGTGAAAGATGTTACTTAAAGCTCATTTGTTTGTGGCTTGTAGGGAATTCAGGGAATATGTGAAGGATCTTTCCTGTATATTAACGAACTTTTGCAAAAGTGTAAATGTTCACAAAAATCCATTCAGTTTCTTATTACAACCAGTCAATGGGATACCATATAGTTTCTTGGACGTTGTTCACCACAAAGTGCTCCAAAAATTTGTTCCGACAGTCTAACCCAAACTAATTGTTTTATGTTATTGGAGTTTTATATGTAAGGTCATTTTCAATATTTGTTTAATCTTTTCACATGTTTTGCATATCCGTTGCTTCGCTAATTGTTTGGAAATTTACATTTGTTTCTCTAGATGTCACTTCCTTTTTGACTTTTTATAAGCCACCCGTGATTTATCACGGGTTTATATGCTAGTTCATACATACAAATGAACCTTGTATTTGAAATATGTTTTGCAATCAAAATGAAATTTCTATATACCTTGTAGCAGTTGTAAACAATAAATAGATCTATCTAAAAGTAAAAGTAATAATTTAGACATGTGCATTTTAGAGTTGCGATCCTTTGCAAAGTAAAAAAAACTAAAAAGGCTAGAAAGCCATTCACAATATGACAAGTCTCCACCACTCATGCCCTCCCTTTTTTCTTATTAAATTCGGTTAGGGGGTATAATGGTCATTTAACTCGTTTTTCTAGTTCCACCTTAAATTTCAAACGCAAATAACGCTCAAAGGACAAACTTTAAAAAAAACCGATTTCACCATAATTTTAAAAATTTAATCCTTTTTAATTTGGTATAAATCTTTTTTAATTTTTTTGAAACTTTTTTTTTTGACATATTCATTGGGTCATGATTTTCTTGAAAATTTTAGCATTTTCGGCTTTAGTTTTGTCTAGTTTAACGGCCGAATTTTGCAAAACTTAAAACACAAAAGTTGTAGCTTCTTGGCCATTCTTTACCCAGAAATTTGAATCACTAATATGACACCTTCGTATTGTCAGAACCTTTGTGTCATTTCTTGAAATTTGTTTATGCACTAATTGAATCACTATTATCTAACAATAAGATCAAAGTTATATAACACGCTTGGTGTCGTATTTTCAGTTTACCAAAACTATTAGTTTGTTTTGTTAAATAGAATTGATGAACCCAAACATTTGATCAAATTGATGAACCTGAAAAATTTGATGAACCTGAAATTTGATAAACCTGAAAAGAATTGTGATCAATTTGATGAATCTGAAAAAAATTGATAAACCCAAACATTTGATCAAATTTGATGAACCTGAAATTGATGAATCTGAAAAAATTGATGAACCTGACATTGATGAACCAAAGTAACTGATGAACAAAATGTCTTTTTTAAAAATCAGTTAATAAGGTTCATCAGTTAATATGGTTCATCAGTTAAAAAAAATTAATAATAACTGATGAACGTTATCAAAAATAACTGATGAATATTATTTTTTCAAAAACTGCTGAACATTATAAAAATAACTGATTAACTTATTCGAAAATAACTGATGAACAATATAAAAAAATAACTAATGAACATTATTTTTCTAAAAACTGCTGAGCATTATAAAAATTAATGGGCAATTTCATATTTACCCAACTTAAACATGATAATGTCATATTTACCCAAAACACGTTTTAAATGCATTGTACACCATGCATTCAAAAGTTGTATTTTTGGTATATATGACATTTTCATGTTTAGATTGGATAAATATGGAATTATCCCAAAAAATAACTTATGAACGTTATAAAAAATAACTGATGAACAATATTTTTATTGATGAACAAATTAACATCTTCTTTTATTAAAGAATACTTTTTATCGATGTAACTTTTTTTTTACAAAAATGATCGAACAACTTAACTACATATGTGAAACCATTAAAGCATCATTTACAAACAATAACAAAAAAAAGCTTATATTCTCTCATTCCTACAGATAACAACAAGTCAACAACAATGATATTTTCACACTCTCATTCCAACTCTCTAAAATCTTATATTCTCTCTCTAGAATGTTTTCATACAACAACAAAAAAAAAAGCTTCATTTTCTTTCATAAAAATGTCGGATCATTATTATTAAAGTGACTATTATCTAATCTTTCACTTTTTTATTTCTATCATAATAAAGTCATTATTTTATAAAGTTAATGAAGTACGTACTGTTGTTCAGCTTCTGTATCGACGTATTGTAAGGTGTGTATGTTTATGTGGACCGTTATTTAGTTAAATCAGTTCATCAACCTCCGATAATGACATCACTGTACGGCGGAGGAGCGGTGATGTTGGAGTTCTTCCATTGACGGCGGAGGAGCGGTGACGAATTGGAGATTGTTTGACGGTGGTTCTTCCATTTGACGGATTGGATTGATGATGATGACTGACTTTGAGATTGGGGATTGATAAGAAATAAAGAGGAGAGAGGAGATGGAAATAAAGAAGTGTTTGATGTGTATGGATTGACGAAGATGCCCTCTAAGTAGAAAAAGCATATCATGTTGTTGATCTAAATGCTCTTTTGATCCAACGGTTAATAACACTTTTTAAACTATGTAAATTTTGTGACTTTTTAAATGATCGTTCACCGTGCATTTTATTGTAACATTCATAGCTCAGAGTTCTTAGAAATCCGGTCACAAAGGCAATAACTGAAGAACAAGTATAGGTAAATCAGAAAGTATACATGTTCACCGGAATTAATGATGTTGATACGACCCTTAGACTATCATATTTTAATATTATAATTATTATTAGTATTTTATTAATTAGATAAATATAATTACTATTTAAGTAGTAGATAGTGTTTATTTAAAATAAGGATTAGTATCTTGTTCTACAAGAATAGTATTAGGTTGTCTTTTATTATAAATATATGATTAAGGCTGTAATTCTTGTAATTCTTAGGAGGTTGAATGATATGAATTATTGATTTGGTTATCAATATCGGGGCTCGGTTTATCTCATTAATATAAACCATCGGGGGGTCGGTTTATCCCATTAACATAAACCATCTATCTTGTTTATTTTCTTCTCTTTATTCTATTTTCGAGTTGGTTCGTATCAATTGGTATCAGAGCCAGGTTCGATTCTAGGATTTCAAAAAAAAAAAGTTATTGTTCATCAGAACACTATTCATCCGAATCACTATTCACATCCAGAAGTTACTGTTCATTCGAATCACTATTTTCGGGTATCAATGGCACACATATGGCGGGCTATAATAGAAGAGCATCGAGCAAGTATGGATGCTTACAAAAAGGTCCATAAGGAGACAGTGAGATCTCAAATACGGATGGCAATTTTGCAGCAAAGTATGGAGATGGATATATTGGAGATCAAAGAAAAACTTGCTGAGAGATGGGAATTAATGGAGGTGAGATCAAGGATTACAGTAACCAAAATAGCAGCATGGCAGAAATTTAGTTTGTCCGGGATTCAACCAAACCTATGACAACAGAAAATAGTCATGAAGGAGGTGATAATATGATAGAGCTATGTGGATCCACTGAGTTGAACCAGGAGAGTAAGACAACAGAACCACTTATTACAATGGTTACCAAGACCATGGATGAAGAAAAGAGTGGGGAAAGTTATACCAGTAGCGGGGAGGTGAAAGACAACGATGATAAAGGTGTTCATGTCACAAATTCAGATGTTGTTGATGGATATGGTGGGGGAAACCTTCCACAAACTCACAGTATACTTAAGGATTTGAACGCAAAAAACACTGGCACATGCATTGGAGTTCCGGAATCAGCAAACAACCAAGATATCAGGAAGACAATGTGGGCAGGGGATTAATCACGTGTACAAGAGAAGGATGTGCCTTTTCATGGGCCAAGAAAATAACTAATTGGTAGACTTATTTTTCTTGCAGACTTGAAAGTTCCTGTTGGGTTTGATTTAAGGGCTTTATGAGGGACTTAATTGTGATCTAGTGGGCTGATAAATCACGTGTTCCAACATTTTGAGCTTCTTGCTGACGGATATGTGAAGAGAGTAGTTCAAAGGAGAGTTTGGGATCCTGGAATCACTCATGGCGACATTTTAAAGCAACACCTTGAGGACAAGGTGTTTTTGGGGGCGGGAGTATTGATACGACCCTTAGACTATCATATTTTAATATTATAATTATTATTAGTATTTTATTAATTAGATAAATATAATTATAGTAGGGGAAGTGATTTGTACACCATTTTTTTTAGCCATCCACCACTAAATTACACCAGTGATGCACACAGTACAACACTGCTATGCATGATTTAGTGGTGGATGGCTAAAAAAAATGGTGTACAAATCACTTCCCTTATAGTAGATAGTGTTTATTTAAAGTAAGGATTAGTATCTTGTTCTACAAGAATAGTATTAGGATGTCTTTTAGTATAAATAGATGATTAAGGATGTCATTCTTAGGAGGTTGAATGATATGAATTATTGATTTGGTTATCAATATCGCGGGGTCGGTTTATCTCATTAATATAAACCATCGGGGGGTCGGTTTATCCCATTAACATAAACCATCTATCTTGTTTATTTTCTTCTCTTTATTCTATTATCGAGTTGGTTCGTATCAGATGTATTCGTAAATAAGGGTGAACTTGGGGACTTCTTGGAGTATATTAAAGTTATAATAAATAGCATGACAGTATCTCACGATTAAGATTCAAATACAGTATATCAGAATTTGACCTCCAAATGGCAAATACATATATGTGCCCATTGGCTATACCAATGATTCTAAAGCTTTTACATAGATAAAGCACTTAATTTTAGTGTTCAATGAGCTTCAAGAGGCATTCCAATCTTTTGGCCAAAGTTAATCTTGTAGCTTTTCTTGGCTAGATGCTCCTCTTGTGGCCTGTTGAAAGTAGTCCATACTGGCTCTCCAACAAATAACCTCATTAACTGCTTATGAAACCAAACAAAAACTATGGTTAATAAGGTTCAACCTGCTGTCAAAAGATTATTTGATTATGAGGTCAAATATTTTACATTTACTTCTCAATATGTGCAAGTCAGCTTGCTTTCAATACATTCTTTTCGTACTTTTTGAATGGCCAGAAGTTCACTCCTTATATTGCAAATTCGCTTGTTCTGCTTATTATTTCGTCTACTTTACTTGTGTTTCAGAGTGATTCTGAACAAAGTGTGAAGACGTCGAAGACCAAGTATATAGTTGGGTTTGTATGCACGGTCGCTGCCTCTGCAGGTATCGCGTTATTATAATCATTAGACGTTTGAACTTGCAAAATGGAATAGATTATATGATGTAAATGTTGTGACTGCATTTTGCAATAATCAGGTTTTACAGTCTATTAAACATATCTAGCTTTGATTAGAAACACGTAACCAATCTTTTACAAAAAAGATTTCGAGATTAATGAGTCTCGTTTTTAGGACATCGTTTTTAGGACATGACTGCGAGTTCTTAGTTACATGAAATTATATGAAAATGGAAACTATCAAAATAGAGAATGGAAGAAAATGGTTTACACTAACAACCTTAAGTGTACTAAATGATCGTGATTCATGGGAAATATGATATCCAGGACGTATGAGGTCAAACTAAGTATAAACTTGTGAACTACTTTGTAGTTTGGTTGGTCTCTGAAGTCCAAAGTTTAATTATGCAGGGTACGGGTTGATGCTTTCAGTAACGCAGCTCCCTTTTAAGAAGATTCTTAAGTCACAAAGTTACAATGTAGTATTCGATATGATTGTGTATCAGAACATGATAGGTAGTTGCTGGATTCTTGTGGGACTATTTGCTAGTGGCGAATGGAAGAATATAAAGGGAGAGATGGCTGGTTACGAGACCGGAACTGTTTCTTACATAATGAACCTTGTATGGACAGCTATCTCATGGCAGGTTTTCTCTATTGGTTGCATAGGTTTGATCTTTGAAGTTTCATCCCTATTCTCAAATGTAATTAGTACTTTAGGTATCCCAATTGTGCCGGTTTTGGCGGTAGTGTTTTTCCATGAAAAAATGAATGGGGTGAAGGTCATTGCAATGCTCTTAGCTATATGGGGGTTTACCTCGTATATCTATCAACATTATCTCAACGACAAGAAGGAAAAAACCAATGCTAAAGTTGTAAATCGTGAAGTTGATCTTATAGAAACAAGGATTAGTCAATAAAGGCATCCATTTGACACATTTCATGAATATGGTTTATTGTAGGAGTTTATTTTTGTCAATTTTTGGGATTTATCGTAGGTAACAAGAGTATAATGTTGCATATCTAACATAAGATTACACGACGGATCACTAAACCCCAAAAGTAGCCGAACTATAGGGAGGTTTAGTGGCTTTCCGCTTAACCTGACAAATAATGGTTTGATATAAACTTGTAAAGCATTTGTCCACATAATCGAGAGAAACATAGAAGCAGTCATCATATACATATAAGCAGGGGTGGAGCTATGTGAGGACTGGGGAGGGTCCCGGCCCCTAGGTCTAAGCCTGTTAGTGTATTTATTTTGCGATTTCATGAGTATTTCCAGAAAAAAAAAATTATTTCGGCCCTCCCATTTAATGTATTTCCCCAAAAAAAAATTGTTTCGGCCCTCCCACGGAAAATTTTCTAGCTCCGCCATTGCATATAAGTAGTAATTGCACAAACTTCACGCAGATAGGTTCAAACTAAATTGGCAACAACACGGGTGAGTTAATGACATTGAGCGGTTGAACTAATCCTTTTTGGTGCAAATGGTGAATGTATTATTAATTATCAGCAACTGCTACAAATAAGAGTAGAATCAAGATTGGACAACTCCCAATCTTTGATATACAAAAGTGAAACTACAATACAGAATTCTAACCAATACAACTCTAGGTTATATGACATACTTCATTACAGATAACCTATTGACTTCAGACAACATACTATCATAAGACCACAAGACAATCAAACAGGTATAACTACCATCCAATACTGCAAGCAATCACCATATGTGCACCTACCATCTAGCTACATTTCCCCATCTCCAATCCATTAAGCTACTCAACCTGCCACCACAGTAGCTAAACAGATATGGAGTGAGGCTTCACTAGGAACCCATTACCCATCCCTGGGGGGGGGGGGCTCTTCTAAAACAGTCTACATTTCCCTCTCATAGGAAGGCTTCAACTGTTTAGAAACACACACCCTCCATGATGACCAACCATTCCTCCTTTGATGATGTATTGGGGGGACCAAGAAGGTTCATCTTTCACACCTCTCTATTCCCCCCATCATACATCATCCACCCAAGCTACTTACCCTTCACAGTGATCAACATCTCTATTATGGTACATTCCACTGAATTAGACCTCCTCCCTTTCCCCATATGTTCAAGTATTTCCTCCCAAGGCCAAATACTTGAAACATATGATTACTAAGAAGGTACAGTCTTACCACTGGAACTCCAAAGACAAGATTTGATCCACTGTAGTAGCTTGCAAATTCATTACAGTGTTGATAAACTTCAAATCCAAACACTCCTTATCACAGTAGTGTTACATACTCCATCTTTAATACACATTTTATTACCCATACTTCGTGTATACTCATCCACAACATAACTAACACATACCTAATATCAATCCTCAAGCAAAATTCCCATTGTTATTAGTAACAATTAGGGGTGGCAATTCGGGTCGGGTTCGGGTTGGCGGGTTCGGGTTGTCAGGTTGGCGGGTCAGAAAACCCCAACCCAAACCTGACCCATTTAAATCATCGGGTCCGCTACGTCAACCTTAACCTGTTAACACCTAACCCGAACCTGACCCATTTAACCCACATATATACTTGGGTTGACGGGTTAAATAGCTTACACGCTGAATATGTAAAACGGGTTTTGGGCTGACCCATTTAACCCGTTTTATATACAAAAGTTAGCACATTACACTAGTTAAACGGGTTAAACGAATTAGCAGGTCGACCCTTTAACCCATTTAACTCGTACAATTAAATATAAATAATTTTTAATTTAAGAAAAAAAATCTTAAACAGGTTGGCAGGTCGACCCGTTTATTTTATTCCCAACCCGAACCTGACCTGTTTAATAAACGGGTTAGATATGTCGACCCAAACCTGACCCGAAATCTATTTCGCTCAACCCGAACATGTTAATTTTCGTGTCGGTTTCAGGCCGGGTTTCGTGTCGGGTCCTAAATTGCCACCCCTAGTAACAATGTTAAACTTTATATTCCATCTTGCCTGAATATCATAGACAGCTTTAGATGGTTTGACTTTTAGGCTCATCAATCTTAGCTTGATAATTTCTTCAAAAACTTTATAAAGTTCTTCCACTTCTCTATTCTCACCCTTAAACAATCTGTAATTTCTCTCTTGCCAGATTAGATAAACACTTGCAGCCAATCCAAGCCTGTGAACTATACTGCCAATGTAGTTTCCATTATTATGACTAGAAAACTGGCTCACAATATCATTCCAATTGGAATGTTCACAACTCAGTGCTAGTTTATTCTTGACTTTCACCCAGAATTTCATTGCATATTCACATTTAAAGAATAAATGGTCATGAGAATCACAATCATTATGGCAGAGAGAGCACACCATCATGTCATATGAACCCCAACTCTTGATTCTGTCTTGTGTCATGAGTCTATTTTGCACAGCTAACCAAAGAACAAATGCCTGTTTGGGTATGTTTTGTGAAAACCATATTACCTTATACCATGGAGTAGCTCCATTCACATTATGCATATCCTCATAAGCTTGTCTAACTGAGAATTCACCCATTTGACCATTATTCTTCTTCCACATCATTCTGTCACATTGTGTTTCTTCCAGAGAAGGAGCTTGTAACTGTGCAATCAGTGGAAATTTATCATTCCATTCAATAGGCCAAATCCAATTTTCATTAATCACCATATCATGTACAGTAAGGTTAGCTGGTATTCTTGCATCATACATATCTCTGTAAGTTACCAGACTACTTAGTCTCCCAATATTGCACCAGTTGTCAAACCACAATGAAGTTGCTCTGCCATTTCCAATATTCATAATCATGTGATTTCTAGCAAACTGCCTTTGCTTCAATAAATTCTTCCATCCCCAACTATCAGTGTTTTCCTCATTTATAGCCCATATACTTCTTCCCTTTAATTTGACAGTATTGACCCATTTCACCCATAGAGAACTTTTATCTAAAGCTATATTCCATAATTGTTTTAGAATCATAGCTTTATTCCATATACTAAGATCTTTTAATCCCAATCCTCCATACTTTTTAGGCCTACATATATGATCCCATGCCACTTTTGCTTTACCCTTTGAGGTATAACCATGATTCCATAGAAATTTCTTCAGCAACTTATTAATGTCATGAATCACAGTACTTGGCAAGAGAAACACAGAAGCCCAATATACATGTATAGATTCTAATACTGAAGCAACAAGTTGCAATCTACCAGCATAGGACAAACATTTGTTCTTCCAATTCTCAATTCTGGATTTGATTTTATCTAACAATACCTTACAGTCTTTAACTCCAAGTCTTCTTGTGATTAAAGGAACTCCAAGGTATCTTACTGGAAGTTTTTCAACTCTAAATGGGACCACATCCAGAATATTCTGTTTATCTTCCTCTTTAAGGCTTCCAAATATAATAGTGCTTTTGTTATAATTTGGTAACAATCCAGAAACAGAGCCAAATTCCTCCAAAGCATCCTTGTAGACTTTAACAGAATCTTTATTTCCATGACAGAACATGAGTAAATCATCAGCAAAGCAAGTGTGAGTGATTTTTAGTCTGTTACACCCAAAATGATATTTGAAGTTGACACATTCATTCACTTTCTTTTGCACAATTAAGTTCAGTATCTCCATTACCAGTGTGAACAGATATGGTGATATGGGATCTCCCTGTCTCAAACCTCTTCCACCTTTGAAGTAGCCAACACTTTCACCATTTATGCAGATAGAAAAAGATGTAGTAGTAACACATTTCATTATCCAATCCACCATCTTCTCATGAAATCTAAATCCTTTGAGAATATCTTCCAAAAATTGCCAGTTAACAGTATCATAAGCTTTTTGGATGTCAATTTTTAGTGAAACTCTCTTTGGCCCTTCCTTTCTGTCATAACCTTTGAACAACTCTTGGGCTAGCAAAATGTTATCCTGGATTTGTCTTTTTGGTATAAAAGTACTTTGATTCATGCTAACCAGTTTATTCAATGAACCTTTGATTCTGTCAGTAATGATTTTGCTAATGCATTTGTAAAGTACATTGCAACAAGCAATAGGCCTATATTCAGAGACCTTTGAGGGAGAATTGGTATTAGGTACCAAAGTAATAAGAGTGGAATTAATCTCCTTTAACATCTTGCCAGTATCAAAAAACTCTTTCACTGCATAGCAAATATCTTTACCAACTACACTCCATGCTTTTTTGAAGAATCTAGATGAAAACCCATCAGGACCAGCAGCCTTGTTATCATCTATATTAAACATAGCCCTCTTAATTTCCTCATCACTTACATTCCTCACCATATCATTTGCTTCACCATCATTTAATTTGTTCACCAATAAGCTTTCTATGTTAGTAATTATGTCAACAGGTGTAGAAATTCCTAAGAACTTTTGGAAATGATTAACAAACTGATCAGCCACACCAGCACCTTCAAATCTATTACCCATTTCATCATTAATAGCCCCAATTCTGCTCTTATGCTTTCTGTTTTAATAGTTTTGTGAAAAAATGAGTTGTTCCTATCTCCAAAGCTCAACCATTTTATTTTTGCTCTTTGAAATAACAGTTTTTCCTCATCTTTTACTGCCTCTTCATACTTTTTCAAAACTTCACATTCCTCCATTCTCAATTTCTTGTCATTTGGGTCATTATCAATCTTGGTTTGCACCTCCTTAAGCTACTCTCTCAACTTCACCACATTAACAAATAGATCCCCATTCTTGCTGAATGACTTTAGGAATAACAAGAAGTACTGGACAGTGGTCAGATATTAAGTAAGGTAAAAACACAGTATAGATTTGAGGGAACTTACAGATGACCTCTTCATTTCCCATTGATCTATCCAGCTTTTTTAATACTCCAGCATAGTCTCCAGCTCTTACTTTATGAAGGTTTTTGGTCCATGTATAGAAGAGCCCATTGCTAGAAATATCTTCAATCTCAACTTGATTCACACAATCTTTGAATTCAGTCATATCACTTGTCATATAAGATCCACCAGCAGAATGTTCATTAGGATTAAGAGTAACATTGAAATCTTCTAACAAAACCCAATATCCATTACCCACAATCCTCTTGTAGATATTCAAATCTTTCCATAACATTCTTCTTTCAATACCACTATTGGCAGCATATACAAAAGAGCAGAATATTGTAACACTTCCATCTACTGACTCAATTTTGCACAAAATTGATTGTTTAGCACTATGAATAATAGTCACACTTACTTCATCACTATGCCACCCAATCATAATTCTGCAACCTTTGTCACACTGGTTCATGTTAGTTATCCAATTCCAATTCCCAAATATATTATCACCAATTTTCTGCAGCTTCCTATTCTTCACATGAGTTTCTAATACAGCACAAACTAATAAATTCTCATCCATAATAAACTTCCTGATCTCAGTTTGTTTATCAGAGGTACTCAGTCCTCTAATATTCCAAGCTCCAATTCTGCAATCCATGAAGATACATTTATATCACATCCTTCCCTCCCAGTACCCCATTATCCATTCCATTCACAACATCATTCTTCATACTTTGAGCTATTCCACTTGTATCCTCATATACATCCTCCTCTATCACAACTGCTTTGCCTTTTGTTTCAATCATTTCCATACTCTTTTTGTAATATGCATACATATTTATATCCCATTTTCCTAATTCCTCTTCAGTAGGAGTTTTCTTATTTCTTAGAAATTCATCCACAACTTCCTTATTACACAACTCCTGCAATTCATTCTCATTATTGATATCATACATTTCAAGCACAGAATACTTATTAGATGTCCTTTTTATTGCTTCTAAAATTTCTCCCTGTACTGACCAAGCTTTTCTGTTAGGACTACTACCCTTTTCTTCAACATGTTTACTATTTTGTGTGTTCTTCTCAGGGCTTTTGTCTCCACTCTTACTATCTTCTTTACTCACATTCTTCTTAGGTTGAAATTCATACTTAGCAGTTGGCTTCACATTATTAAAACCTTTCCTACTACCTCCAGTCTGATTGTGTTGAGGATTATGTTTGAAATTTGGTCTTTTGACTTTATTATCTAACACTCCTCCTTTTCTGTTCTTGACTTCTTGAAATCCTTCCATATCAGTCTTATCAGTTTCATTCCCATTATTCATCACCTCCTCTGTTTTGCTTCTAGTATTCTCAGTTATATTCTTCCCACACTTATCATTTGTATGGCCAAAGACACAACAAGTATTGCATTGAGTAGGTTTCCAATCATATATCACTTTAATTGATTTCCTCAGAATCTCTTCTTTAGCCTCATTCCTATAAACAACTTCCACCATCTCTGGCAATTCTTTCTTAGCAGATACTTCAATAAGTACTCTAGCAAATCCAACTTTACCAACTCCTGACTTGCACATGTTAGCAGTAACATTATCCATGATCATAGGTCTACCAATTCTACTTGCCAAAGCACTGATTCATTTAGTGGTCCATGCTTCTAATGGCACATTACATAGTTTGACCCAAATTGGTAGACTATCAGGTTCTGTTTTATCCAGAGACATAGCAATATCCCACTTTTGCACAATAAAAGGTTTACTATTGACCATCAAGGGACCATTGTTAACAATGAAATTCAATCCATTCTCATTATGAAATTTCATGAAGAAAACTCCATTATTACTATCAACAATGTCCTTAAACCCATATTTAGCCCACATTTTCCTGAGATTAAATCTAAGCTCATACACCGGCATACTGCAGCCCACAAAATACCCACACAAAGTTAACTCCCACTTCTTAGACCCCTCATTAACCATAAGCTCATCAAAAATTACCATCTCATTACCATTACTGTCCATCTCAGTGGGAATACTAGTCAATACCTTCTCAGCATTATTAGCAATAGAACTTGTTGCTTTATAATTTCCATTATCCCTTTTACCCTTTGCCAAATCAGCATAACTAGGTTTAGCATTTTCATTATTATCACTATCAACTTTACTAGTTTTAACAGTTTCACACTGTACATTCACAGGTAAAGTTGAAGGACTTACATTGCTGTTAGGCCTTGTAGTATTACCATCCACACAATTCTCATTCACCTTATCACCCTCACTAGTATCAGTTATACCCATTTCACACTTATTAGCGATATACATTTCCTTGTAGTATTACATTGCGGTTGAACTAATCCTTTAGAAAGGTTAGCAGCCCTGGTGCAATTTTTAAGTCACTTGTGTGTGTGTTTGTGTGTGTGTTTTATTTATTTATTTTTTTAATTGACAAGAACCATTCAGAGTTTTTGTGCGATACGTAGTATATTTTAAACTGGATCATGTAAACTTTTCTGATGTATACCAACGAAGTTATCTGCCAACAATGTTGAACTTATTGCCTTAAATAAAAGCTTTTATATTATGCAGTTGTTTCTAATACATACAAAGTTGGTTATTCGAGTCAAAAGTTGGACCACAATTCCACGTTTTTATGCGATTGGCCATCGTTAAGTACTTTCATTTGACTTGTGTGTTGTGTTTTGTAATTTAACAGCTCATAACATTGAAGTAAGACAGCTTTCTTTCATGGTTCATTGGTTTGGGAAACAAGAAAAATGGATCCAAACGATATACAATCTTCTTTCTTTTAGACCAATCTGTTCCTACGCTATTGGGTAGGCTTTACTTCAACAAAGGTGGAAATAGCATATGGTTAGTGACACTTGTCCAAATTGTTGGCTTGTCTGTCCTTGTACCTATCCTCTTACTCACACCCATGCAAACTTCTGAAAACACCACTGCTGAAAAGCCTTAGTTCTAATCCTCGTGTTACTTTACACCTTCCTTGGTGTATTTTTAGCTGCACTGTATGTTTTGTATTTGATAGGGCTGTTATACCTTCCGGTATCTACTTATTCCCTAATTTGTGCGAGCCAATTGGGATTCAATATGGTTTTCGCCTTTCCGCAACCAACAGGAACTCACACCTTACGTTATAAACTCCATATTCACCCTCACATTATCGACCACACTATTGATTTTCAAAATGATTCAGGTGAGACCACTAACACTAATGGGAAGTATGCTTTAGGGTTCACTTTCACCATGAGTGCATCAGTTAGTTATGTGCTTTCTTTAACACAATTATCATATCAAAAAATAGTAAAAGATGAAACTTTTAGAGTGGTTTTGGCCATGATAATATACCAGTCCATGGTATCATCTTTTGTGATTGGAACTGGGCTATTTGTTAGCAGCGACTGGAAGAGGTTAAGAGGGGAGATGATGGAATTAGAACTTCAGGAGGTGTAATATGTGACAATACTGGTAACTAAAGTGGTTTCTTGGCAGATTTTCTCCATTGGGACAGTGGGGTTGACTTTTAAAGTTTCTTCTCTGTTTTCTAATGTTGTTAGTACTTTTGGGTTGCCTTGTTCCAATTCTGGCTGTTGTCTTCTTCCATGATGAATGGGGTGAAGATGGTTTCTATGGCAATGGCGGTTTGGGGTTCCTATTGTATATGTATCAACATTATCTCGATTACACAAAAGCCGAATCTTAAATTATAGACTGATAATGTTCACGAGAGGGCATATTTTATATTTATGTGGTTACTATTCAGGTTTTCATAAGTGCAAAATGTAAAACTATGCTAAAGACAGTACTGCTGATGTTACCACTTAATCCTTACAAGTTACATATGCTTTAGGATATCTATTATTTCGTCATTACAAACTTGTAAAACCACAACCATAATTATTTTAATGACATTACATAGACATTTACCAATCTTTGTTACCAGTGACTCTCAGCTATAAATGGCCTAGTAACATTACATTTCATAATCATCTAGCATCATTTTAGTACCACAGTACGGGTATCGCGGTCACATTCTTCTAAAATATCCGGCGGCACATACAGTCTTTCATGATCTAGAAAACACTGCCAAAGACCAACAAATGAAAGATAAATTTGAATTTAAGATCAAATCTGACAAATTCCACACCAGCTAATCACACAAAGCCCATAAGCCCATTTTTATCTAGAAACATATTTTGTTTCTATAAGTTGTAAACTGTAAGTAAAACTTCAAAGGCACACAGATGTTAATACCTGGAGTATTCCAGTAGCGCATCTATGAATCTCTTCATCTCTTAAAACCTTTTTCACTTCTGGGTCCAAAGGGAATGCATCCAACAAACAGTTCATTGTCGGATAACAAATTAAGCATTATCATGCAATAGTTACACCTTAAGTATTACCGGAGTTATATTGAATTGAGCAAGAACGAACATTTAGGGCTTGTAAATTTTGATATTCTATTCCTAATACAATCATAAGTCCACAAAAGAGAAAATATACATAGACAAAAAAAGTACAAACCTTTGACCCACTCCAGGTATCATCCCAAATGGCATACGGAACCTCTTCAAGTTTTTTTGCCTTGTTAAGTTCATCAACAAATACCTCCTAAAAATAGAAAGAAAAAAAACTGTAATTCCTACGTGAATAAAATATATTGAAGACTTGAAGTAGCATATTTAAATAGAAAACTTACATATAGGTTCTTTCCCGGGTTTTTCTCTCGTATATCAGATGGGACTCCAACAACAATGCCTCCCACAGATAGTTTTTTTATCTGCGCAAAGAAAAAGAGTGAACTTTCATTTCAAAAGCACATGTTTCCGGATAATCAAAAAAGGTGTAAATCATGGTTTATAGTATGATCAGACTTAGGTATAGTAGTGTATGTTAGTAGATAGTATTGGATCTCTGTTTTTGGTTAGTGTATGTTTCATGTCTGTTAAAGATTTGGGTGTGTCCAAATCTTGTTCTTATTCTTATGATTGTAAATCTTTGGAGTTTAATATAATTCTTCACCTTTTGCACAAAAAAAAAAAAAAAAAAAAAACGGGTTAATGATTCATAGAATTACAAATTAACGAGGGAATATGACTAGCTGCATCACAAAGAAGCACATAAATTGTAAAATTAACAAAGTGTATACATTGTAAAACTAACCAGGTTTTTAAACTTAGTAACCATAATGTTGCTTTTCTTCCTCTCCAAAACACTGCAGCATATGAAAACTGGCGATAATCTCATGCATAATGCAATCAAGTATGAAATATAAATCAAAAGGTGAAGTGACATATAGAAAGAAAAAAAAGGCTAACAATCCCCATATATTATGAAGAGAAAAAAAGGCGATAATCTCATACTTTTGCACTTGTATCTCAAAGCAATCCGCTAACAAACATATATATTATGAAGAGAAAAAATTAGCAGCAATTATATTTCGCTTTTAACACAAGTATATAAGTAAACGAGTAATTCAGACCCGTGCGTTGCACACGGGCTCTATCTAATTGGTCATAGTGTAATGTGCAGTAATTTTTTTCGTTATTAGACTTTTGTAAGTATGGCCTTAGTTGATCGGTAAATTTTATATTTAAACTTTTTATGACATATTAGTAGTTATTTATAAAGTTTATATTTTGTATTTATTCTCAAGATTGTAATATTATATTTAAACTTTTTATGACATATTAGTAGTTATTTATAAAGTTTAGATTTTGTATTTATTCTCAAAATTGTAACATCCCTATATTTTGATATAAAACTAATATGTAATCTTCGGTACATATTTTCGTCATTATATATCTAAGTTGTGATTGTATCACACCTTTTCTAAGCATGACACACATTTAAAATAGTTTATTGACATGTAAGCTTCGGCACTTATTTTCATCATTATATATCTAAATTGTGATGGTATCACATATTTTCTAAGCATGACACACATTTAAAATAGTTTATTGACAATAAGTTCATAAGTTGTGATGTTACCACAACTTTTGTTGGTCAATAAGTTCCTAAGTTGTGATGTTACCACAACTTTTGTTAGCATGGCATGAAAAATGTTGGTGCCTTTATTTCTGTCAGTTTTAATTGAGGTCGAGTCAAAAACTATGTTTGCCACTAATTTTCATCATAAATAACTTGGGCTGCCTCAGGACCCGTGCGAAAATGATTGTGTAAATTGTCGGGTTGTTAGTATGATGGTGAAGCCCAAATATACAACAATAGTTTATTGACATTAAAAGAGTATATGTGAAGAGACTTTTTTCAAGATGTTACATTGAAAAGAGTCTCTTCACATGTAATTTTTTAATATGTATAAGTTACATATATTATTTTAAATATGAAGCGATGACATTAATGTTGGAGACCTTTTATATTCATCCCCGTGCGATGCACACATGTTAGGAATGCCTCAGGACCCATGCAATGCACACATATTGGATCTAATTGTTTTTTTCATAATGTTCGGGACTAATTTTCGGTTCATGTTTGAAACTCTCATTTTTTGTGAAAGACGGACTTCGTTGTTCAAATAAATGACATTATTAGAAGCGAACTATAAAATAAATTTCTTTTTTAACAAAACTATAAAAACATAAAATATTAAAGTAATTAGTATATTCAAGAGTATAAATTATAACTCGTATAATAAAAAATCAGATCCAATGACCCAAGTCCGAATCATAAACCCGCTCCAATCAATCAATAGACCCGACATTTAACTAAAGACAAATTTCTTCTCCTTTATATAATTCTTCGATTTAGAAGGTTCACATTGTTAAGATGATAGTGTAAAGATATTTTTATCATATTTTTATTATATACTACCCCATTTTCAATATGTAACATCGATAAAATTTACACAGTCATATCAAATATCAAAGTCACGCAATATTCCAAGACGTTTAATTAAGAAAGTGACATTAACACACCACAAGACAAAAAACTACATTAAGAGTAAAAATATTAAAATGCACCAACAAAGTGTAGTAATAAATATTGACTAAAAATTGAATGATCATCACATTATTTTCAATAAACTTACTTGCTAACGAATCAATAGTATTAACCCGTTTATCGGTATTACATGTCGTAAAATATTGCATGTTAATTTGTAACGTACTATTAATATGAATGCTAAGTATTCATTCCACCGATGGCCGTGACGTTGTTCTTGTTGTTGTTGTCTTTATCGTTGTTGTTCATTGGCCTTTTGCATGTTTTGTTCTTGATACAATTTTTGTGACTTCTCGATCTCTTTCTTTAATGCTTCTTGACGCGCTGCAAAAAACAATTAGATATAGTTGATCGTTAGTAACTTAAATACAGTTAATCAATATATTGCATTTTCGATTAAATTGAAAATGTTCGTGGATGTTCCACTTAATTGATAAGACAACGATGTGTAGGATCTCTTAAACTATTAGAGTAGATGATGTTACTACCAAACCTCCTAAGCACCATCTTTATGTCCTACATTGTTACACACACAAAACATACGTGAAATTTACATAAAACAATATAAATCAATATGCTAAATAAGTAAGATGATATGATGCTTACTTTACCACCATAATAAGTTATAGCCCAATGTGCACGCGGTGTGGAGGAAGTTATGGTTTGTTGTGTGTGATTTTGACACATTATATAGTTGATAAAATATTTGTAACTCATGGACGGGAACGTAAAAAGACTAACTACTATTAATTGAGACGTTTGAGTTGCTTGAAATCAATGTACACATACTAACATTTAATCCAAGGACTCGATTTTGCTTGAGGCAATCTCAAATTTGCTTAATCCAATTCTTGGGACATTTATTATGACCCCTTTACATTTATAAGGCTACTTAAGCTTTATATAATATAAGTAAATTGTTTTGAGTTCCCGGTAACAATTTACTGTTAGATGATTAATGCGAAGGAAAAGGTCAATTAATATCATTTATTGCCATTATTAATAAGATAATTGCGCGTTTCATACCAATGAAGGTCAACAGGGCCCTTTACATTTGAAATTGCCACACCAACATGCGCAGCCCCAATCTGCAGACCAAGCAATCGAGATGGTCTCCTATTTTCACACTTCCATACCATTTCTCGGAATAACTGAATTGTGTCCACGTTCTTCATCTATCAAGTCATCATTTGAAAGTTAGTGCAAACAATTCAAAATCTAATGAACAAACAGTCTGCGCCAAAAGCAAGAACCACTCCTAGAAAGATTTTGTTTGTAAGTAGGAATTATGTAGAAAGCCACAACAGATAAATCTAACAAGAGAAACTGAGACCCTTAGGTAATGTTTGATTTCGACTTAATTGTCTTAATTGAAAAAGATACTTAATTTGATAATTTGATAAAGGTTTGTTTATTTTATACTTATTTGAGAGACATGACTTAACACAAAAAGTCACGAGGGTGTTGCTTTTTCCATTAAGTCACTGGTTTATTCATATTTATGGTTATTAGACAACATAAGAAAGAAACAAAAACCGTTTATCTAAAACAGGTAGGGGTGTCAATCGGGTTATCGGGTCGGGTTTGTGGCTTATCGGGTCGGGTCTATCGGGTTTTGGCAAAATAAAAACTAACGCACAACCCGACCCTATAATGAATCGGGTCTATCGGGTTATCGGGTTACATGCTATTACCATCCCACAATTTATTTCATATACTAAAATAACACCTAAAATTAAACTAACTTAAATATTGAACAAATATAACACTAATATTTTGTTTGTCACTGTATATAACGAAAGAAAGCTAGTGTATTTCATATAAATAGGCATGTAGTTTTTGGGCAGTAGGCATGTATTAATAACTGGCATTGAAACCAAAAATAAAAACCGAGAAAGCGACCTACTGATGCACACTTCCTAAGCATCATAACCAAATTCGAAAGATACTCTTTATAATATTTTGTCTGGAAAGCTTAATAACCAAGAACTGTGACTAATAAAACATGACAAAAGTGATTTTGTTCAAAAATAATAGAATTTTTAATAGGTCATTATTGCTTATCGGGTTTATCGGGTCAACCCGATAACAACTTAATTAAGACCCTAACCCGACCCTATTAGGTTATCGGGTCTATCGGGTTGACCCGATAAACCCGATAAGCTAATTTGGACCCGAATCAACCCGACCCTATAAGGTCTTATCGGGGTCGGGTCGGGTCGGGTTGACCCATTTGACACCCCTACAAACAGGCATCGTGTATGCTGGACATGACTTAGTAACAATTTAACAACCTAAACACAAGAGACTGAAATTTGACATCCACTTTCTAAAAACGATAACTTGTAACTTCGTATTTTAAAATTTGTGTGTAGCAATATATATGCTTAACAACCTAAACACAAGAGACTGAAATTTTGGACCAATAAGGAATCGTGGTTACTGACCCCAACATGACTAAGACTAAGAGATTCAGTTTCAGAATAATTGTTTAGTCTTAAAGAAATTAAGGAACTGGTCTAGGGAATAAAAGAAAGTGAATTCATTTGCCATCAATATCCCTTTTTTTTTATAATACAATATGCATTTACTAGTTTTCTTTGTTGGACCTTAATTTGCCTTTTTGTAAAGATAATTGATGTTTAAGTTTTAAATTTTGGCTTGATCGAAATAACAAAATAAAACCATACTGGACAAGCAATGAAGAAGAAATCTAAATGATTAAGGGTTTTGGAAGATCGAGTCTAAATCATGATTAATAAGATAAACGCAAAATTACATACCTTGATTGATTGATTGATCGTCAACAAATTCGAATCGAGAGAGAGGGATGATTAGGTGTACGTTACTTCTAGGTTTATAAGTTTTGTAACACAAATGATTATGTAGGTTTTGCTTATTAACAAAATTTATGTTACCAGCATGCATGGCTAGTCATTCATGGGCTCACGGTTGGTGCCACTATGACATGATATCGGTTCAATGCTAGTTGCTTACATGTTCGTATCATTCACTTTTTACCTCTTGTAAAAAACAAAGCCCAAACTAGCTAAGATAATATACCGATCAAAGTCCCATTGTGTCTTGATCAAGCTGTACAATTTGTTCAAATCTCTTGGAGATTATTGATATTCGGTGAATTATACATGTTATTATGATAAAATAAATAAATAAATAAATTAAAAAAAAAAAAAAAAAAAAAAAAAAAAAAAAAAAAAAAAAAAAAAAAAAAAAAAAAAAAAAAAAAAAAAAAAAAAAAAAAAAAAAGAAACCACACGTAATAGCTAATAATGAATATATGTGTTTTAATCCCAAATATTTTGATATTTTTTATTTTATATTGTAGGTAATTTTATGTGGAGCATCTATGGAAAAGACGGGATTTTGAAAGAATAAACGAAGCCTGAACGACAAGTCCAGTCCAACGCAATGATGGAATAAAGGAATTCAAGTCCGTTTGTTAGCATGAAAGTTGGCTTGCTCTAGTGGTTATTGTGCCCGCTTATGGGGTTGTTGACCAGGGTTCTAATGTCATAATTAATTTTTATTACTATCACGCCTAACAAGACTATTTTACCCCCTAGTGGCCACGCAAATTTGCAATACTACCCCTGTGATGTGGCCTTGTTGAAACCACAAATCTTTTCTTGGACAAGAAGTGGCTTAGTGGATATATATATAGTACTAGCACACAACATCAACAATACACATATTCTATTTTCTCTTTCCTCCTTTAGTTTCATTTTTCTTAGTTTTGATTTGTAGTATTAGTTGAATCTAAGTTTTAATTGTTAAATTTTGTTATAAATTCTTGTTAGAGTAAGGTTTTAATCACTATTAGATGTTTATGCTTTATTAATTTCAAGCTTTCATTTTAATTTTTACTTAAAAGAATGTTCATTATACTGAATCTAAGCTAGTGATTCTTTTCCTATTTTTACTTATTATTTTTAACTGTTTTAAAATAAGTCTTGGTATTAATTGTTTTGCATGAATAAAGACATTAACTAAACTGGATCCGGCCAATTTAGTGAATTATAATTCATTTAAAACACTAACAAAGATTGGCGTGATTTGTTTTTTATATTTCTCCTGGTGCTTGTGATGACTATATGCTAGTTCCAAATTTGATTTATGTTCTTTTTATAACTTCATTCTATCTTAGTCATTTTATTAGGATTACCCAAGTTTTGATTTATATAATGTGTTTTAATTGGATTCTTATGTGGTTTTATGAAGGGATGAAAATTTCGAGGCAATCTCTATTAAAACTAGTTACATTAGAATAAATTTAGCCTCCCAAAAAATGGAAGTTTCGATACTGATACAATGTTTTCATTTGCCATTACGATTGAATTAAAAATAGCAACGTCTCAGAGAGGAGTTTCGACCAACAGAAATGTTAACAAGATTGAAAAGTCACCAGTTTTAATTACTATGAAACAGAAAAGAAGTTGGAATCCAACTTGCCAACCAGTCAAGTTCATGACCTTCTAAAGTTGAATATGAACTTTGAAGACTATGATCTTATAAGTAAGGTACATGTACTGATAAAAGCCAAGAAAATAGTACCAAATGAAAGCACCCTTGAAGCTATGATGTTACAGTATACAAAAAGGCATGATGTAAGTAGAAGTTTTGTAATTTACAATTACTTACACTTACACTGATTTTCTTAGTAGTGAATTTATAATGTCTAATAACTGAGAAAATCAGCATACGTAATTGTAGATTACAAAACTTTTACTTACATCATGCCTTTTTGTGTATTGCAACATCATTGCTTCAAGGGTGCTTTCATTAGGTACTATTTTCTGGGCCTTTATTAGTACATGTATCTTACTTATAAGATCATAGTCTTCAAAGTTCATACTCAGCTTTAGCAGTCATTAACTTGACTGATTAGCAAGTTGGATTCCAACTTCTTTTTTGTTTCATAGTAATTAAAACTCGTGACCCTTTCAATCTTGTTAACGTTTATGTTGCTTGAAACTCCTCACCAAGACGTTGCTATTTTTAATTCAATTGTAATGGAAAATGAAAACGTTGTATCAATAGCGAAACTTGGCCATTTTTTGGGGGGCTAAATTTATTCTAGTGCAACTAATTTTATTAGAGATTAACTCAAAATTTTTATCTCTTCATAAAACCATACAAGAATCCAATTAAAACCCAACATATAAATCAAAATTTGGGTAATTATAATAAAACGGCTAAGACAAAATAAAGTTAGAAAAAGAATATAAATCAAATTTGGAACTAGCATATAGTCATCACAAGCACCAGGAGAAATATAAAAAACAGAACACGCCAATCTCTGTTAATATTTTAAATGAATTATATTTCACTAAATTGGCCAAATCCAGTTTAATTAATGCCTTTATTCGTACAAAACAATTAATGCCGAGACTTATCCTATAAAACAGTTAAAAGTAATGAGTTTTGCTAAACAATGCCCACTGGGCAACAATGCCCACTGGGCAATGCTTTAGATGAATATAAAAGGAAATTTGGACTTTGTTAAATAAAAAATGTCATATATTTAAGTTAATGTTTATGTTCATTTATTGTGCATTAAATGCATAATTACTTTAAACATGGAAGAAACAGATTATTTAATGTGGCTTAAACATTGCCCAGTGGGCAGTGTTTAGCAAAACCCAAAAGTAATAAGTAAAAATATGGAAAGAATCACTAACCTTTGCTTAGATTCAGTTACTGAGTATCATTTTAAGTGGTCAATTTGAACATATATTAATCCAAAAGTAACAACCTTTACAAATAAAAGGATTTACGCACCAGAAACAATCTTAATCAAACATCCCTAAAGGGAATTGATTTGCAAACTTTGAAAATTGATTGGGACACTCCATCTGTGCATTAAATACTTGTACAATATTAAAACCTGTCCTTCAGCTGCTTGTACCTTTAGTGTGCAAATCATTAACCATCCCTAAAGCATTTATATTGCCATGTATTTATTTCGAGGACATTGAAGATGATGATACTATGAGAAACCCGTTTAACTGGAAGTGCTTAAATGAAATACTAAACTAATAGAGAAAGGTCAACTGTCTTGAAAAGAATAATTAATCAAAGTTTTCTCCACCAAATATGTTCTCTCAAAAGTCAGAGACAAGTGTGTTATCCTGATTTTCACAAATCTTTCTATATAAAAATTCCAAATTTCAACTTTTGATTAGTCAAGACAACTTGTAGATATCTGAATGGTTTAACAATAATATGACCAAGATTAGAGGTGCACATTTGGGTTTTTTACAAAACCAAACCGGTTTTTAAACCGGTTTCGGTTCGCGTTGACCGGTCAAAAATCGTTTTGACGAAAACCGGTTTCCGGTGAGAAAATCATGAACCGATAACAACCGGTTTCAAATAGGTCTAAACCGGTTCAGAAAACCGGTTTTGAGTCAATATATCTTGAGATGGTGTTTTTGAGATTATTGATAGAAGATGGAAAGAATTGAAATAGAGTGATGAGCAAAAAAATAATAGCGATGATAGTAGTACTTGTAGCTCAGCTGCATACACCAATGAACACTTTTTTTGGTATTTGGTTATCATCTTTGGCCATGTTTTTGTGCAAAGATATGAAAACCAATGTATATTGAAGTGATTATAGAGATGAGTGTTACGCAAGCACCATAATTTCACAGTGAGGAATATGATGGTTAAGGTGACAATGTGTGAAATTGAAACTGCCATTGCTGAGAGTTTGAGAAAGAGAGAAGAGATGGTCATTTGGTAGAGGTGTTAATGGTGTATTTTTTTCATGTATTATTTGTTTTGTGTGACTTGCAATTAATAAAGTGAGTAGTCTTGTTGTCAATAACAATGGAGGCCATCTCGAGGTAAATGGTATTGACTTTTAGAACATGGAGGGCATTGGACGCCATCTCGAGGTTTATAACCGTAACTTTTCAAACATTCAAAAAGCAACTCTATCACATACGGAGTAATATATCTTTACAAGATAAAAAGTTTAAAGAATCTTAAAATATGATAGAGAAAGTACATATAAAAAAATACACAAAAGTCTATGGCTAGTTGTCAACCTCTAGGCAATAAAAAATGACAAAAGTAAGTTTACTACTCAAAAGAAAATTAGGACAAACCTAAATTTTACTACTCAACCGAAATACGAAATACATTGTCTTCTTGAATACATAACAGAAATACGAAATACATAAAAATAAAGACATCGTCTTCTTTCCACCAACCCAATTCATAATTCAAAAGCTGATTTTTACTCCCAATAAATGCATGCCAAAAGATGATTTCAACCTATTTTCGACTCACAATAAATACATGTGATGCATGACAAAAGCTGAAATATACTAATATAGTGATCCAAACATAAATGCATGCCAAAAGCTAAATTTGAACACAAATAGGCTGAAAATCAAAAAAGTTGTCCAAATAGTATATTTGAAAATAAATGTGTTAATAAATGCACTTAAAAGGAGGTGTTCAAATTGGTCCAACACTATATCTAGTTATTTACCTATACTATAGAAATCAAACGCCTTTAACATTGGCGTTGTGTTAAAACAACTTGACAGGTAAGCTGGTAAGCTTTTAAAAATTTTGACACATATTGCCCGTAAAAGGACAAATGTTAATCAAAGATTTAATCATAAATTTGGCTTAGACCCGGATTAAGTATAAAACCTTCACACGTGGACTAAGAGAGAGAGAGAGAGAGAGAGAGAGAGAGAGAGAGAAGCTTATAATTCGTGTGACTCGTCTTTTTCATCAGTGTTATCTTCTTATGGTTACCATTCATCACCTACTAATTGATCTTCCTTGTTTCCTTATAGTGATTAGTTTTTCGTTTTACATTTTATTGTTACCACTTACCATTATATTTCTTTAGATATGTTGTACTTCTCATTGTTATCTTTTGTATTCTGGCACATGTATTCTGGCACATGTTGTACTTCTCATCAGTGATGGTCATCGGAGGATACATAGAAATGAGTTAATGTAGATAAGAGGGTGGAAAAAAGCTATGTGACAGCCGACAACGACAACACAAGCAGGTACCAACTCGGTTCGGTTACAACCGGTTACATAAACCGGTTTTCCCACCCGGTTCGGTATTAACCGGTTTTCAAACCGGTGAAGCAAAAAAGGTTATAATTGGTTCTCACCCGGCTGGTTCGGTTCTTCTTTAACCGGTTATCAAAAACCAGTTCTTCTTTTAACCGGTTTTGGTTTTTTCTTCCGGTTCGGTTCGTAAACCAGTTTTTATGTGCACCTCTAGCCAAGATCAATCACCCTATAACAAACAAAAATAGAAAGGAAAACTAAAAGAAAGAAAAAGAGTAAAAGATAAGACAAAATAAAAAGAAAAAGTCAAGATCAACCAACACAAAGAATGACACATTACAAAAAGCCAATAAAAAGAACTCAATCAAACTGTAGTCCTACAAAAAGAATGACAATGCTTGCTTGGTTTGCAGCTCCACTCTGCTTAACAGCACAATTTATTTTTTTAAACAGCAATATCAATTTATATTCGCCACCAAGCAATCTTTAAGACAAAGATAGACAAACTATGTACAAGATGCTTAGCAACAAATAAAAAGTTTGGTTAACCGGTGAACCGGTCTACTAACCATTATGCATTATAATTATATTCCTAAATGTACAGGTGAAAGAAGTGCACTATCAGATGTATGATCATAAGTTATCAAATCAATTCCCTTGTTAAATGAATACTTCGTGCACTCCTTATCACCCACCACAATTCATAAAATTCATAGTTCAGCATGTGGAAGTAAACTGATGACTCTAAAATTTCACTTGCATTCCGTAAATTTCACTTTGCATAAGCAGAAAGGTTTTTAGACTAAATTTGAAATGATTAAAGTTTTATATCTACCCTCAAACAATTTCCTAAGCCTCATTTCCTAATAATTGCAGACAAAAAAAGTGCTGCATACAATTCAGACTGAGTTCTTCGCCTCATATAACTCGGCAGTTTCAACAATGTGCCTCAATGCTTCTGCTCCTAAATGCACAAGAACCTATGTAACAACAAATGAGTATGGAATTTCAACTTATGATGTAACAGAAATAAAAAAATGAACTAATCAAAAGGAAGGCATGTAACCTCATTTGCATCCTTGTAACAGCTGGACTCGTCTTTCTTCGGCCAGGTTACACGCCAACATCTGGATAGAATTATAGAAGATGATAAGATACTATGTAATCATCAAGTCATTGTTGTTCCCTATGGACTTTTAAAGAAATTAAATGAAATATTGAAGCGGTAAACATGAATGATGGAAGAATCCCAAAGAACCCAAGAAAATAAGTTCTTGCAAGCAACAAAATACTACCATGAGGCCCCACTCAATAACTTTATCTGCACTTTTTAGAGGTGTCATGATGGACCGGTCGGGTAACAAGTCAAATACTCAATATATGATGGGGTTAAAACAGGTCATTCTGTATTACTATTTTTTCTTATATAAACAAATGATGTGGTAAAAGTTTTAGTCCCGCCCATTGAAGCGTTTGAACAACCCAATTCATAAGCAAATGGGTCATATTTGCCACCTTTATTAAAGACAACATTAATGCACACGGCTTATTAAGTTCAGTGATATGCATCTCTTATGTGTAACCACTTATTCAGATGACTGGTCTATGTCTTTCTTAAGCATCTTTAGTTATCACATGTTTTTACAAACTGTTGAAAAGAATTACCAGTATTTTACTATTTTTCCCAAAGAACTCTCAAAATACATGGAAAGCATAATAGAAACAGAACAAAATGAGGAAAAAATGACAAGTTTATATAACCTTTCTTTTCCAAGGAGGCCTGAAAGTTCTTCAGCTAAGGCTTGACCAGGTCCGTCACTGTCTGTTGCCAATATGATTCGAGAAGCCTACAAGAAAAAACAGAGAAACAAAACAGTCATTTTGGGAGCACAACTAAGAAGAAATAAAAAGAGCAAGCTTACATACCTTATCAAGATATCCGTTGCAGTCTGATATATACTTATATCTCGAGTCCTGATCATACAAATAATGACAAACTTTAAATAGATCAGCAGCATGATATATGATTGAGAAAGCTTTTCGATGCATTAAGGAAACATGTCATATAACTCTCAAGAAGTGGTAAGATGAAGACCAAGTTTGTATGGATAACATGTGTGGACTGAAAGAGGTTTTTTTTATTACGGGGGTCGAAAACAGGTCGGTCTGGGTTGGGTTACAGAAACTTTTTTGTCCATTTAATAAATTTGTAAAATATCAAATAAATATTTGATTTTATTAATCATTACAAAGACAATTTAAGAGGTTGTGTGCATTAAATAAAAGGCCTTGGGTGACTCTGAATCCGTTTAACCCATTGCCCTTTTAACAGATGTCTATGTTTGACCCATTTTGATCTGTTGACGGACAACCCATTGACCGACCCATTCATAAGAAGATGGATCAAAATTCCCACTTCCAGATTTGTCATTAAATAGGAAGTTAGTGGCCCTTTTACTCTTATAAGAAACCATAGTGTTCTCTCGTAGAAGTAAATTAACAACCACAAGGGATACATCCTAACCCGCTCTGGCGGGATTGGGTTTGTTGTTGTTGTTGAAGGGATACATCCTAACAATAATACTGAGAATCTTGTTTCTCGTCTTTTTTCGTATACCAAGAACCAATAAAAAAATCTGTAAACAACCTTAAAAACTGCTTAATAATCTCAATTTACTAGTCCAAGAATACCTACAGTTCATATCCTATACTTAAGTGCATGAGGGAAAACAACCTTCAAACTCGGCATTTTACAAACTTTAGGTCTTTAGCAACATTTTAAAATCCGATGTTCAAATTTTTGTGTTCGATCACAGATGAAAGATGAACCTTGTATGGAATACAGACATTGAAAATTGATCTGGTTCAAACCAGAAAATGAGTTACTGTATTAATCATTAAGTTTGAAGAATGGTGAACGAATGTATTATTATGATACCCCTTGTTGTGTGAGAAGCTCCCCAATCAAATGACAAATGGTTGTGGGTTCAAGTCCTACTTAGGATGTGTGAGATAGTCTGTGGTGTAGATATTGTGAGATAATCACTTGTCGTTCAATAAAAATTTAAAAATTAAATGATAGTAGTAATAACATTTTCAAGTTTTATCTAAAGTGGACTATTATTCTTGGAAATATGCATTTTATAATTGCAGAAGAGTAAAGGTATAAATCAGGGTGAATATAAACCTGTTTTTTAGATGTTAGTACTTTTGTTGACACTTGATGGGGCGCACCATCAGGCACACTAACACAGTTCGATATTCCAGCTTGCTCCATTGATAGCTTATCAATTTCCCCTTCAACCTACTATCAGCATAGAGGTAGAGCCATTACATACACAAATAGACATAGAAGTAGCTATAACATAGGAGATCAATTTGGTCAGAGCTATTACTATAACAATGTCATCTCCTTCCTTGATGCCATCAAGTCCATATAATATCCTCTGTCCATGTTTTGCCTGAAGTTCATAGCAGAACGTGAGAAACTCTTTAATTAATTGCTAAAAAAAATCATATCAGAATTTAGATGTAAAGGTATAAATCATGAGGACACATCAAATGAAATCATGAGGACATTGGATAATATCAGAAATTAGATGTAAACACCAATTATAAATGTAACAACCTGCCAAAACTTTCGGCTTGTTATGCAGCGAAACTTGCAGTTGACAAGCTCCCCATTCCTTCTATATGTAAATGCTATCACGTTCTGTTCATGCAAAAGAAAAATGTTCTCAGACAAATCAGGGAAATGTAACAGATTTATATGACTTGCATGAAATAAGCGATATAAGCAATAACAAGATTTGGAGAAACCAGATATAATTAAGAAAAAAGTGATCTTAACAAGTTGGATTGAAACTTGATATAATCTTAAGCCAATGTAGCAAAAATCATAAATTTTGTCAAACACCTGAAGCATCAGTTAAATGCGAATACAAGAATATATACCTTATCATCTATCATTTGCATAACAGCATTTTTCTGCAAAATTTCCGCTGATATCATTCGGCCAGCAAAGTACTCGATCAGCTGTAGCATGTCACAGATAATATCATTGCCAATCACTCTGTGTGTGCGTGTGTATAAACAATGTTCACATGGAGCAGAATTCTTACAGTTGTTACTTAGACTATCATGATAAATGAATAACAAAAGTATTAGAGTAAGAATCCATAAAACCATGTAAGCTTGTATACACAAAAATAGTTTCACAGAGAAACTAGCACATAGTTAGCTAGACTCTATACTTCTTCTCTAACAGTTATGAAGATACAAATGTGTAGCTGCATCAGGTTTTCCTTATCCGTATATTTGGATCTTATTCTACAGTATCATCTTGTTGCATACTATATAGTACACTATGAACTATACATGATGAATATCACATGTGTTTGATGTTTGACAGTTAAATCATATGATTAATGTGAGCTGATGGCATGCCATCTGTGTTTTTGAATCAATGAATTCTGGGTATTAAGCAAATTTATACCTTATCATCTATGGCATACCATATGATAAAGAATGAAAGACCTCGAAACTGTTCCTCCGGAAATACATACAAACCAATCCTACAGGTCCTATACTTGATTGTCGCAGCACACAATTTTTCCATAGCCTAATGGTAAAGTCCTCTCTTATACGTTTGCTAACACAATCTCGGGTCTCACTCCCTCCTTATTTCACCAATGAAATGAAACAAGTGACATTGACTAAACTGTAACCAAGACATTGTGAGGAGTTTATATTACAGAATTGTCTATCTGCAATTGAAGAACATAAAGTATAGTGAAATACCTCATCACCTAGTGGCTCTAACCGCAAGGTCTCTTCCGTCGGTTTTCTAGAAAGATTATTTCTGTTGACTTTAACTTTTGTAGGATCTACATCTTCCAAGACCTGAATCACCACTAAATAATGTAAATTCAATCTGCAATGTAAAGTAAATAAAGTTAAGAAATAAAATCCAAAGTTTACTTACATGACCGGCCCATCCACATTCAAAATTAAAGCATCTCCATATTGCAACCTTCCTGAATACAAGGTGGAAACAAAAAGTTTTCAAAGATGTCCAAGACTGTAGATAAGCATGAGATCTAACACTTTTGCTTCCCATAAGAAAGTTAAATACGATAAACCTTTTAGACTCGAAAAATCCTATAGAAGATTATTCTATTTGAAATGCTTACTGAAGAGTCAATAAAGTAAACAATATTTATCAAGCAATATAACATTGATTTGAGTTTTTAAGTACAAAAGTAAGTTGTTTGGCACCAATAGTAAAAAGTTTAGCTTCTTTCTTCTTTCTATTTTTGGAACAGAAGTGGTAAAACAATACTGCTTACTCATTTTGGCTTATATGGAATGATAAACTCCTCTCCTCGGACTGCCCGCCTTTGCACTGTCTCAACAGAAAGTAAATCCATCAACAACTGAACATTGAAACAAATCAGCTGAAAAATTCTAAACCAAAATCAACAGGGATAATGGTATTCACTAGGGAATGTACTTTAACAAGTGTACATATTATGGGAAAAAAAAATAAAAATAAACGTTTCCTTTTTTAACAGAATTTATAGAGCTTTTCTAGCTTGAATATACATTCATAATGTTAGTACGATACTTGTAACAACAAGATATTACACAGCGACAAGCAAATTATAATGAAGTGGTCATTTTTTTAATTTAATTTAACGTTTTTCTTCTCAATTTAAAGTATCACAGTTAATCTTTGTGCAATATAATGTTTTATGACTATTCGAAAGAGGTTATATGTCATAATTGTAGTCGCATTGACTTTAAATTTTATGACTATTCGATTATAATGATACATCACATTTAACCATTTCAGCTTAAAAAAATGACCGGTAACATTTTTCGGAAAGTCACAAAAAACTAAAAAAAAAAAAAAAAAAAAAAAAAAAAAAAAAAAAAAAAAAAAAAAAAAAAAAAAAAAAAAAAAAAAAAAAAAAAAAAAAAAAAAAAAAAAAAACTAGAATTTTGTTACAAATAACCACCACCAAAAGGCCTAGTGGTAAGGTCTTTGGTTTCGTCACAAACCTCGCTAGGTGTGTACATTTGGGGGGAACTAAGGGGGTGTTTGTTTCGGCTTATAGTTTATTTGGTTTTGGGTGTATGTTTCATAAGCTCACTTTTTGTGGCTTATTTTGAAACTTTTTGGCTAATATAAGTTATTATGTCATATAAAGCTTATATTACCGAAAAGTTTCAAAATAAGCGACAAAAAGTGAGCTTATGAAACATAAACCCAAAACCAAATAAGCACCGTAACAAACACCCCTTAACTAGTAAAAGTTGGATAAGAAATGAATAAATGTACCGATGGACAAATGAAGTTGGTGTATTGACCAGGCGTGCACCACCATTTACTCCCACTTATTTTCTCTACTTTCTGCTTTAAATCAACAACTGATGCTTCTTCTTTCAGTTTAGCAAGTGTCACTAGAAACATCGTAACAATAATAAAAAGTTAACTTAGTAACAATAATCAAAAAATTGAATATGAATAATAATAATAATAAGAAGAATACCGGAATAAGAAGAAGAAGAAGATTTAGAGGGAGGTTTTATGGGATGTAAAGAACGGAGGAGTTTGAGACGTCCTCCTCCTACTTGTCTGGATATCATTTTCTTTCTGTGGAAACCAAATAGATAAGAAACAACATTAGCGGGAAAAGCAAGTGGGTTTTTATCCCCAACTCAATGGAGAAAAAGTGACTCGGTCGGTTTTGGCTTTGTGTCGGTCGATTCAGTTTAAACAACTTTATTTTTGTAATCATGGCTTTTGGCATCGGGTTTTAACCCGCCGCCATACCGTTTAACCGAAAATCATGAATATATAAAGCCGAAAGCCAAACCCGCTGAATACCCAATTCCTTTGGCTTTTTGTTTTTATAAAAATAAAATTTTAAAATACACATTTATTTATTAATAAAAACTATGTAAGTACTCCCTCCGTCCCAAAATTATTGTCCCCTATTGACTTTTTCGGTCTTTCCATCTCAACTTTGACTATAAATATTTTTGTTGTGCTATACATTTTTTGATAAAAATTATACCAAATGAAAATACATTTAAAACTTAATCCGTTCATATATTTTATATCAAGTATTATGTAATATAAACAAAAATACTTAAGGTCAAAGTTGAAAAGTAAAGACCGAAAAAAGTCAATAGGGGACAATAATTTTGGGACGTAGAGAGTATTTATGATGAACTAGCAGGGTACCCGCGCGTTGCATCGGCGGATACTATGAAATAAAAAATTTCGATGAATAATATATTTTAGTTTATTATTTTCTTTTTGACAATAAATTTACGGATATCAAGAATTTCGTATAGCCCGTGCCCGTTCGGGCTCGAACCCGTTGGCCCATGAATGTTCGGGCTTGAGCCCGTTTGGTCTGCGCCCATTCAGGCTCAAGCCCATTTGGCCCGTTGCCCGTTCAGGCTTGAATATTTGTATAATGTGCTTTATTATTTGTAGTAGTGAAAATTAATGCAGGAATTGTGTTTAATTTGGTTGTACAATATGCTTGATAATTTGTATTTCTTATGTAAGGGGTGTTTTAACTAGGATCTACATCTTCCAAGACCTGAATCACCACTAAATAATGTAAATTCAATCTGCAATGTAAAGTAAATAAAGTTAAGAAATAAAATCCAAAGTTTACTTACATGACCGGCCCATCCACATTCAAAATTAAAGCATCTCCATATTGCAACCTTCCTGAATACAAGGTGGAAACAAAAAGTTTTCAAAGATGTCCAAGACTGTAGATAAGCATGAGATCTAACACTTTTGCTTCCCATAAGAAAGTTAAATACGATAAACCTTTTAGACTCGAAAAATCCTATAGAAGATTATTCTATTTGAAATGCTTACTGAAGAGTCAATAAAGTAAACAATATTTATCAAGCAATATAACATTGATTTGAGTTTTTAAGTACAAAAGTAAGTTGTTTGGCACCAATAGTAAAAAGTTTAGCTTCTTTCTTCTTTCTATTTTTGGAACAGAAGTGGTAAAACAATACTGCTTACTCATTTTGGCTTATATGGAATGATAAACTCCTCTCCTCGGACTGCCCGCCTTTGCACTGTCTCAACAGAAAGTAAATCCATCAACAACTGAACATTGAAACAAATCAGCTGAAAAATTCTAAACCAAAATCAACAGGGATAATGGTATTCACTAGGGAATGTACTTTAACAAGTGTACATATTATGGGAAAAAAAAATAAAAATAAACGTTTCCTTTTTTAACAGAATTTATAGAGCTTTTCTAGCTTGAATATACATTCATAATGTTAGTACGATACTTGTAACAACAAGATATTACACAGCGACAAGCAAATTATAATGAAGTGGTCATTTTTTTAATTTAATTTAACGTTTTTCTTCTCAATTTAAAGTATCACAGTTAATCTTTGTGCAATATAATGTTTTATGACTATTCGAAAGAGGTTATATGTCATAATTGTAGTCGCATTGACTTTAAATTTTATGACTATTCGATTATAATGATACATCACATTTAACCATTTCAGCTTAAAAAAATGACCGGTAACATTTTTCGGAAAGTCACAAAAAACTTAAAAAAAAAAAAAAAAAAAAAAAAAAAAAAAAAAAAAAAAAAAAAAAAAAAAAACCCCCAAAAAAAAAAACAAAAA
>LBNU01038436.1:86030-114274 GCA_014162995.1 Artemisia annua | reverse complement strand
GGGGGGGGGGGGGGGGGGGTTCTCAAACCCTTCTAGCCCTCATGATGTTCCGCTCCTCGTTCATAAATTGAAACTAGTTACTTGAAGCATTTCCTAATTCTTCCTAAAGCATTCGCTTTGATTCAATATTTTATACCTCCAAAATGAATGTTAAAAAATAACAGTAGAATTATATTGTTCTGAAATTTTTAGAACTGTCACCCTTAAACACTTAAACTAAAGTGTTAAAAGGGTAAAAATGTTAAGTTGTAAAAGACCCAATAGATATATAATTGTACTTTTGTTTCTTTCCTTGGTGTTCTGCAACTCACAATGGTACTGCACTTTGTTTTGCTGATACATATTATGTTTTTTCCTAAATTTTCCAAGTGATATACATATAGACAATTAATGACTCAAAATTTTGAAGGGGCCACAACCCCTCCTAGCCCTCATGAAGTTTCGCCCCTGGTTCCGGCGAGCTGGTTTCCCGAAGATTAGTAGCAGTCAGATCCGGCAATGAGTAAATGGTTATTTTATTTTTTATTTTGTATAGATGGGTGTGGATAACACTTTGGGTGTTTATTATTGCAATTTGATAATGTGGACCATGTTAATTTAGAAAGAAAAATCTTATATGTTTATATCCTTACGTCACGCTTGATTGAGGTCACAATATAGAGAACATATATGAATGTGTGAAAAGACCATACGAGGAAGCATTAACAGATTTCACTAGTAAATCATTAAACAGTGAAGACCTCGTTAAGGGTGCATTTGTTACGTGGGTTTTGATGGGTTTAGGATGAGAGATACTAAAATTCTATTGTTTGGCATCTTCATATTGGTCTCAAGTGTAGGTGTGATGCCGGAATCTCAGCCCCGATGCATTGCTAAGGTTTCCTCTCTCTTTTTTTGTATTTTCCTCTCTCAGCTACACAAATAGAGTATTATTCTTTATATTATTTAAATTGTTTATTTAAAAATAAGGTATCCTATTTTAAATAATTTATAAAATAATTATTAATTTTCTCTCTCCTCATTTACTTCAATACAAAATCCGAATCTAAATCTAAATCCAAAACCCGTCTACAAACCAAACGGGCCCTAAAACTAAATTTAAATAGAGGCCACATATACTAGTAACCTTCATTTGAGAAAATGAATCAAAACATGTCCATTTACCAATGTTTGTAAAAAGTTAGCCTTTATTTGGGCAACAGAAATATTGTGTTTTTAGTAATTCTATAAATAATGTCTTTGTGCTTCATTATAGTGAGATGTGTTTGAAGTTTATATAAAGAAACATGAAATTTTTTTAAAAAGAATTGAGGTTGAAGATATATACATTTAATTGTGTTTTTGAAATTATAAAAAGAAAAGTGAACAAGTTTGAAAAAGTGGAGGTTGAAGATGACAAGGTAGAAACTAACGAAAGTGCACTTATGTGCAAAGATTTAACGAAGAGACACTAATGGCCGTTTGGTCAAAGGACTAGTCTGTTGAAAATGGACAATCATAGGGACGGGCGGTGTTATTATTAAAGTTAAAGGACGAAAGTTGAAAAAAGATGTAAACCAAAGGACAAAATTAGCAATTAACTCTAAAAGTAATGTATGATAAACTCTTTTCTGTTCTATAGCTAACATCCGAAATGACTAACGTTTTATTTACTTTCATATTGGTAGACGAATATTCAAAGAACTTATTTTCCACAAAGTCACAAGTCTTTTTGTTATATATCTTTCCAATTCTTCCACAACATGTGTATCAAAGTCGATGTAAACCTGGACCACCTAGATATTATTGAAACAGGAAAATTTTAACAAATACAACGTACTCAAATCCATTTCTTATTGGATTGTTTCATGAAGACTTGTAATTACTCTCACTTTCGTATATAAGTCTTGTTCGATTATTTTTGCAGGACAATATTGGAGTCAAAGTAAACCTGGACCACCCAGAAGCTGTACTAACAGTCATATATTATTTACTAGGGCTACGTGCTATAAAAAAATGTTATCGTAAAAATTAATTATGATTTATGGATTACTGGGCAAAAATATAAAATCATAATCGCAACGGATAAAAGTAGGGTTGCAGAAATCCGTTTTCAACTGCCACAATAATGTTTTTTTTGTAATATACATGTACATCATTCAAAAATTAATGGTACATTGGTTTATATATTAGAAAGAGAAGAAAAAAATGCAGCCCCTCATTTCATTCCCTGTATAACAACCACCAATTAGTAGTACAAATGAATAAAAAATACACAACCAAAATCCACAATGGCAATCACAACAGTGTTAATCTTAACATTATCAATCTTGTTAATACATGTATTTAGGGCTGAGCATCGGTCCCGGACATGACCGGACCGACAAAAACCGAGACCGAATTAGCTCAAAAGCCGAGATCGAGGACCGGACCGAATGTGGTTGGTCTGGTACAATAAAGCAAAATAATTGGTTTGTGATCCGGACCGGACCGGACCGACCAAGACCGAGATCGAATTAGCCCAAAAGCCGAAACCGATGACCGGACCGAATGTGGTCGGTCTGATTCGGTCCGGTCTCGGTCGGTCCGTTGGTCGATCCGGTCCTTTCAGGTGATTTGCTCAGCCCTACTTGTATTGTTCTCCTTAAACAGTAGCTCCTCACAAAATATACTAATCGCTTTTGAGTTTTAAGTTAGTAGGGTGTATTTATTGTTTAATATGTCGGCTCATATTTTACTTTGGTTAATGGGACCAGCTGGCCCATTCACTAAACACAAACGTCAGCCAAAAGTTTAAATTAAATGAAATTATGTGTAATGATCTTCTAGGCATCTCAACTATGTTCAAACAACTGCTCAAATAATGAAATAAAATTAAGAAAATGTCATATAATAATTGTTAATCGATCTTGTATGTTGCAGGTTATAGACTTATAGTGCACCTTGTGTATTAGCTCCTAAGTTGTAATTTCAATGTATAAATATTTCTGTTTAAAATATAATCCGTACATGTTTATACGAGCTACTATGTTTACACATCCTCTATTTTTTTTTGAACGGCAATTTGTGGCTACATGGCCCCTAGCTCAGAAGGCGTAGCGAGCCCACACAACCAGATTGGGTCCAGCCCACAAGGCAATGGCACCCTTCCCTTTACACACGCGAGAGGAAACCCCTGTCCCCCTAGACAAGACTCGAACTTGAGACCTCAAATTGGGTGGCCATCTGAGCTAGGCTCATTTGGGTTTTACACATCCTCTATTATATGTGTATGATAGTGTTCCATATATGTGTTGCTATATATATAAGTGACGTAACTAATGAGAATTTTAGTTGGTTGTCTATGAGTTACAATCGCACCTTGAATTAGACCATATGCAAATCAGATATACGATATATAAAGCCTCCACAGTCCACCGGCAACATGAAAAGCTAAATACCAATGCTAAAGTTAGTGTTATGAATCTTCCTAAGACGGTATATATAAATTTACACTGGAAATTAAAAATAGGAAATATATACTCCTGCTGCAATATAAAGACTTGCACTAAAATATGAAATGTTCAAACAAAGTCCAAATTAACAAACAACCAAACTGTCACATGCTTGATTAGTATCACTTAACTAAAAAGTCCAATATTCTTGATTACTTCAGAGATTGTAGTGTTTTCATGTACAAAATAAGTCTTGGTGTCAATTGTTTCCCTTATCTTACGGCATGTTATTAATGTGTGATAACTCCATTTTTGTTCTATGCCTCATATCCAAAAAGACCAACGTCTAATTTACTCTCATGTTGGTTGACCAGATCGAATACTTAAAAACGACCTTATTTTCCACCAAGTCAAGCAAACAAGTGTTCCTATCGAAGTCCATGTAACCTGGACCACCTGATTAGAAATAGAAGTTTTTAATAAATATGATGTCATTAAAGTTCGATTTATTTAGGCCTCACATGTAAGAAATATATCTAAAGGATATTAGGTTAGTGTGCAAGGAGGTGATGGGATCACCATCCGGCCCCACTTCACACTTCTCTCCCCTTGCCCACTAACATTTGCATCACCAAAAACACAATTCCCAAAACATTATTCGGTGAACACTTCACCAAATGGAAAAGCAAAATAATTGGGCCCCATGTGTACCTTTTTATTGTAATTATTTTGTGTGTGAGTGTGTGGGGGGTATTTAGTGGGGTATATTTTTATAAAGTGGGTATTTAATTAAAAGTGAAGTTAAAGGTGATGATGGTTTCCCTTGCCCTCCAAAAAGTGAAGAGTGGTGAAGGGAAGTGAGAGGAGAGAGAAAACTGACGTGGCGCTGATGTGTATGGTGAAAGTGTAGTCACCTTGCCTACTAGCCTTAGGTATCATTCTTAGCTTAGCTTTGTTTTTGACGGGCCATGATCTATTAAAATGAAGACATTAATTTGTAAAAGTTAGATTTAAATGTTGTAGTAAACAGTTTCAAATAAAATACGTTATTGTTAAGTACATATTACACTATAGATTGATATATCTATTTTCGTAGGGATTGGTTTCGTATACGTATTGCACACCAATATACTCTCGATCTCTTGCTTCGGTAAGAATAAATAAGACTTAAAATAACGTTATTTCCACCAAGTATAGCTATTTGAATTGAGGTTATAACAAACGGTGTCACGTTTTATATTTTTAAAAGTAATCAAACGTAACAAAGTTTCTGTATCTTCAAAGAATACATTGGTTAACCACCGTGTCTAAGAAGGCGAGTTTTGTCAACCGCATAACATTGCCTTTGAACATGAAGTTTGTATGTCCCATTGTCCATCGCTTGATCGACGTTATGCTACAACTTTTTAGTATTTGACAGCTCGAATGCTAAAAATATATCTCATCAAACTAATTACGAATTGAATCACTAATATGTTGGTATTTAAATTCAACCATAACCTTAAAAATATGATTATATAATGAAATGAGAGAGAACATATTGATGGGAAAATGAATTTTTATGAAATTGTTACGTGATTGATTACAAGCAATAGGTTTTATACTGCTACAACTCTACTATATATACAAGCTAACTAACTGACTACATTGTACAACTGTCACATTGCATAACACTTGAGCATACTCTGTTCCATCATAATCTTCATCTTGTGTGGCTGCATTGGAGACTTGTACAACTACTAACAAAAGCCTTTAGTAGCTAGTAGCTACTTTTAAATGTAAAAGCAAAAGAATCATGTCATTATATGATTGGTGTACACATACAAAACACAGATTATTTTTCTACTGCGACACTCGTGGTTTATAACTTGTACAATCATATAATAAAGTAGTACATTATTTTCTATGAATTTATATAAACAAAAAAAGAAACGAATAAAAGAAAGAAAAAAATATCTACATTTCATTCCCTATATAATGACTACCAGAACATATACCAATGCATCAAAATATAAAACAACCAAAATCCACCATGGCAAGCACACCAATGTTAAAGTTAATATTATCCATCTCGCTAATACTCGCTTCCATCATAATCCCATCATTCTCTTGTCCCATTCATCAAAAGCATGCACTACTTCACTTCAAATCCACCCTCACCGCCACCTACAATTCCAAATATTCCGATAAGTTTGCACAACTACACTCATGGAATTCGACTTCTGATTGTTGCTCTTGGGGCTGGCGTGTTAATTGCTCCAGAACCGGAAGTGTTACCGAGCTTTATCTATATGAGGTAGCCATCCCTCCTGGAGATATAGGTACAGTTTCAATATCTTCTGAAATCTTGAGTCCGATTTTTCGTATTCGGTCACTTGAATCACTTGATATCTCGTATAATTATTTTGAAGGCGAGATCCCACGAGATGGGTTTGGTAATCTCATTTGGTTAAATTGTCATTGATAAATGAGAGGTATACGCTTTGATGGATGAAAGAAAATGTGAATGGTAGATAAGTGAATATAAAACATGAATGCTACGATATGATTGGCACACATGCATGACCAATTTAAATTGAAAATAGTTGGTGGCATCTAAACATAATCATATGCACTAGCCGGCATGTCTTTGTCTCTAACTCATGGTGAAAAAGAGCATTACCCCGTTTACATCATAAATATTTTTCTTTGATAAAATTGTCAAACCACATATACTAAACTTTGGTTGAATTGCTTGCATGCACATTAACTGTTCGATATAATGCCTGACCTAAACATATAACTTTTATTCATCTTAAGGTAAACTATTGTTTGCTAGGTAGTATTAGATGTTTGTTAAGGTTTTAGGCGTACGCGCGTTTGCATGCACACTACCTTGTGATAATGGTGGTTGAAATTGCTGTAGTTGGTTTTCTGTGGTTAATGGCAAAGATTGTGATAGTTGTCCTAGGATGTCTGTGTTATGACTAAATAGCAGCCACTTTTAAAGATGAAGTTAGCTATACTGTAGCCATGTTCGCCTGATTTTTGTTAGATTGTTTGTTAATTGGAATTGGAAGTTTTCTTTGTTCTGTGTGTTTTATGTGTCACCTTATAATGATGGTTGAAACTTGAAACCATGGTAGGTGGTGTTTGGTGGTGAATGGGGTTGTTAGAAATGTCTCAGGACGTGGATCAGTTGAGGATGGTGAGTTTAGAGGATAATGTGAGTTTGTGCTAGGAATGAGTTTAGAGCATAGTTGTGGTTGTTGGAGCCGGTGTACTTATAGGTGGTGATATGCGGGAGTCACTGTTTTAGCTAATGGGATATGACCTTTTAGATCTTGTGTGTTGGTTTCCCATGCCATACATGGTAGCAGGCAGGGGGTGAAATGACAGGTTGTGTGGGTGAGCGTGTTACTTGCTCCAGAACCGGAAGTGTTACGGAGCTTCATCTATCTATGGTAGCCTACCCTCCTCCTGAAGATTTCGAGGTTTCGATATCTTCTGAAATCTTGACTCCGATTTTTCGTATCCGGTCACTTGAATTACTTGATATAACGGGAAATTATTTTGAAGGCGAGATCCCGGGAGATGGGTTTGGTAATCTCACCAAACTGCTTCATCTTAAAATGTTGGATAACAACTTCAATGGTTCCATCCCCAGACAACTTTTCCAATTAACAAATTTACGTTACTTGGACATGAGTTATAATAATCTCGAGGGAAAACTAGGACCTGAACTGGGTTCTTTTCGAAAATTGACTACATTGAAATTAAGTCATAATCGTTTCCAGGGTCCGATTCCTGCTCAACTTTTCGGACTCGAATCACTTCGAGATCTTGATCTTAGTGACAATAAGCTCGGGGGAAGTTTAAGCCCTGAAATTGGTAAGCTTCGAAATCTTGAATCACTGTGGTTGAGAAATGGGGATTTTCTTCGGGGAAACATCCCGGAAGAGATTGGAATTTTAACAAAGTTACAATCACTGGATTTAGCAAATAATAGTTTCTCCGGTGGAATCCCATCATCAGTTTCAAACCTCACAAAATTAGAATCACTGGATTTGTCCTTTAATTCTTTACCATTGGAAATTCCAACCTTTATAGGAAGACTAACCAACTTGACTTCTCTGAACCTGAGGAGTAACCAGTTTACAGGCCCGATACCATCATTGATTCAAAACTTGAGCAAGTTAGAAACCCTTCGACTCGACGACAACATGCTCGCCGGGGAGATCCCAACTTGGTTATTCAAAATCAGAACTCTAACGAATTTATACATTGGTGGAACGGGAAGCAAGTTGATTTGGAATAACACAACTAAGGTTGATCCAAGATGTCGTCTTCAAAGGATCTCAATGCCTTCTTGTCCAATTTCAGGCCAAATTCCTGAATGGATTTCATCACAGAAATATTTGTATTATCTTGATTTGAGCGGGAATAAATTGGAGGGAAGATTCCCACATTGGCTGGTGGAGATGAACATCCAATGGATAATTCTTTCAGATAACAACCTCAGCGGATCAATCCCGCCTCGCCTATTTGAGTCTGAGTTTTTAGCACTTCTTGATTTGTCACGGAACAAATTTTCAGGGGAGTTGCCAGAAAATATAGGTAACTCCACACAGATCACTTATCTTGCGGTATCCGAAAATAATTTTTCAGGACTAATTCCACAATCCATCTCCAATTTAAAGAGATTGTCGGTACTCGACTTGTCCCGAAATAGATTCTCTGGTGACAGTTTACCTTTTTTGGGAGCTGATTACCTGGATTTGTCCGACAATGATTTCTCTGGTAAGATCCCAACAAATTTTCCTAAAGGAACCGAAATTCTTTATTTAGGCGGGAATAAGTTTTCTGGTAGTTTGCCTTCTGGTTTGACTAAATTAGTCAACCTTAGAGTTCTTGATCTTCGTAATAGCATTATTACAGGAAAATTACAAGATATTCTCCCTCAATTCCCTACTTCTCTTGAAATACTTGTCCTAAGAAACACTTCCCTCATCGGATTTATCCCAAACAATATTTCCATGTGCAGTTCTCTTCGAATTCTGGATCTCTCCAGGAACAACCTAACAGGAAGCATTCCACGACAGATGGGAAACCTTCCAATTATGAATATGTCAGCATCATCAAATCCTATTTCCGATTCAACAGGGGATTTGTTTGATGACGTGATTGGAGACTCGTTTGATCAAGACTCGCTTCAAGACTTAATAGTGAGTTGGAAGAAATCTTCTCAACGCCTACGAAACCTTCATTTGTATGTTTTGTTGGACTTGTCGGACAACAATATTTCTGGTGAAATACCGGCATCGTTAGGAAATCTCAAAGCTCTAATACAGTTCAACATATCGCACAACAAGATGTCTGGGAACATTCCGTTGTCACTTGGCAATCTAGTGGGCATAGAGAGTTTGGATGTTTCACATAATGAACTCTCGGGCTCGATTCCTCAATCACTAGATCAGCTTGGCAACCTCACAGTTCTAGATGTGAGCAACAACATGTTGACGGGTAAAATTCCTCGTGGTCGAAAAATGGACACAATGGATGAGTTGGGCTTTCAAAACAATAGTGGATTGTGCGGTATACAAATTAATATCAAATGTCCGGAGGATATTCCATCATCGGAAGGAAGAGTCGAGGAAGAGGAGGATCTATCACGGATTTCTTGGGAAGGAACATGGATCGGTTTTCCGATTGGATTCTTCTCAACAATCTTGATAATGAGCTACCTTTTAAATTTTATACAACTTTTCAAGATTTGGTAAGAACTCCTGTTGAGTTTGCTCTTTGCCAATCCTTGTATTAGTTAAGATTTTTATTGTTGTTTGTACTTTGTTTCTTGTGTATTGATAGTTTTAATTGTAATATTTTTATTTGTTGCATGCAAAATAAAATTCGTATAATTCGCATCAGACTTTCTGTTTGTGTTTATTTTCCTATGTGATAAAAGAAACAGATGATAGAATTGCTGAATGCGTCTAAAATAAACAGTTGTTATATGATGAACTATATTTTGGATTCTTCAAAAGACGATATTGGGCTTTGGGCCTGTCTGAATAAGATCAAAAGCAAAAAGTAAATCACTGGCCCTTTTGTTGAAATCTTTGGGCATGTCTGAATCTTGTTTACAAATATATTGGGCTTATTTTGTTTAACTGGAAAATGCCATTCATGAGATTAATTGTTGATGTATGGCTTTGGCCAAGATTAGCAAGTGTGGCCAACCAGCAAGTGTTTGGTCTAACATCATCTATGAAATGTTTATGTCTCTAACCAATAAGTTGTGTGTTCAAGTTCTGTCAAAACAAAAGTGATGTTTTGTGTTTATATGAGATTATACATATTATACGAGCTAACAACGAGTACACATACACATATACCAATATAATTTGTACATAGCAAAGCTCTTTGTCCATCTTTACAAAAAGTGTAGACCAAAGGTCCTCTTGGTAATATGCGAGAGTCACTGTTTTAGATAATGGGATATGACCTTTTAGATCCATGGTAGCAGGCAGGGGGTGAAATGACAGGTTGTGTGGGTGTGCATGTCCTGTCCGGCAAGTCAAGGCTGAATATTATGATTTTTTGGGTCCTTGGGAGGGTATCGCCATTACCTCGATTATAGAAACAGTGACACTTTTACTCTTGCTGTTAGATGGATCGAACTTCTTAGTTCAAAGTTGCAAATGAATTACATGCTTACTGTATAATCTAGATAAGGTTATATGAAGTTTTTATACTGCGAGAACTTGTATGATTACAAAAATGGAAGATACGGTTATATGATGGTTCTTCTATGTCTTGCAGGTGTAGATCTTAGGTCGGCAAAAGTCTGAGAACTTGGACTACTAAACTATAAAGCAAAGCATGTATTTTACCCTTCTGAAAAGAAGAAATCCAGATGCCGCTATGATTATTATTGGGCTTCTGTATTTGAGGTATGTACTTCAAGCTCTTCTGTATGATAGAACTATATGTAGTTTTAATAACAATGGAATTGGCTAAAGATAAATTCAAGGTATTCTTGATGACTTGTTATTTCACATGATTTGTGAACATTGAAAGTCATTCTATTATAAGTTTGTACAGAATGTTACCATATGCTAAAAAATATAGGTAATGTTATTCACATATTTCTGTTGTTTCGTGGACAACAATTGTTCGTATTTAATTTTTCTTTTTCTTTTTCTTTTTCTTTTTTTTCATAGGTGAATAAAACTTATGATTGCTGGTATACATTGGGCGTTTCCAAACTTAACTTATATTATGACGATTTCTTTAATTGCCAAGCTGACCACCCATCTATGATGGAGATGCTTAAGTGTTATCTTATCCTGTGAGTTGATTAGTTATTTATGTTATTCTCTTATACACAATTTTTTATTTGATATTTACTCTGTCTGTCCCAAGATATCTTTCCACCAACACAAAAAAGACACAGGTTAAGATATGTGCATTTAATGCGGATTTTCAATAGTCAACTGCCTATTTTACCCTTACCTATTGGTTTGGAAACCTTAGATGCTACGGAGTAATAAATAAGGGTAAAAAGGGATTTATCATAGTAAATAGCAACATACTAAATCAATTTATCATATCTTTTGAGTTGCTTCCTTTATCTCACACAAGGTTTAGCCATCTTATGTTTGAGCCCGATGTCAAATGTATGTCATCATAACACTTTGCTGGCTACATGCTCAAATTCAGAGGAAGTAACCTGAAAATGTAAAAGGTATAATAGAGTTTCTGAATGGCTTACATGTTGGGAAAAATGCATTGCGGAACTTGGTGAACTTGCACGCCTCCTTAGAACCCAGTTAAATGAATTTTTAATCACCTTGCTATGGTATAGAAGAACGTATAAGATTAGAATGTTGGATGTCTATCTTGCTGAGAATTGCTGATTCATGAATAGGTTTTGGGATGGCTTGCGTATGGGCAAGTTTAAGGTCTAGTTCAATTTGCAAAGTCTTCCATGTTTAGCTTCAGTAGGAACGCTGTTATATATCATGTTAAAAACCTCGTCGGTTGTTTAAGGATTGACTTTATGGAAGTTGTGCAGTTGTGCTCCATTGATGATTAATCATTGCTGAATTGTAGTCTGGTAACATTAAAATTTTATGCTAAACGAATCCTGGTAGAAGGATGTAATGTCTTTAAGAGCTATATTTTGCGTTATATATTGTTGACGAGTTTCTCATGAGATATTGTGCTTCTGAACTTTATTGATCATATTCTTGAGACTGCCTTCAAAAAGGAAATGTTTGGGCTCGTGACAAGGTAGCTGTATAGAAGGTGAATGATTGATTTGAATACTGCTATACGGCTCACTCTGCTTATGACTTGCACATATGCCTAATGTTTTATGCTATTTTCTCACAATTATAGAGGGTTAACATTCAAACCAAGATTGAAGAAGAAGAGAAAGTGAAACTTCAGAAGATACAACAAGAGTGAGTAATAACATAACATCTGGCTATAATCATGTTTGAAGTTATATTTGTTGTCGTTCCTAAATATATATTTTCGATTCCATAGGGAAGATGAGCTTCAGTTACAAAAGCTATGGAAGTATTGCCTTTCCTCTGTTGAAATGGTTGAGACCTCTTGTCTTTGGTCTAAACCATCTATTCTCAATGTGAGAGTTTTGAATGACCATAGTGTGAAACAGTTTCTGAATTGGATTGAGTATATTTGTGCAGAAGTATGATATACAATAGTACAACAGAAATAGAGTTTTGGAGGGAAGAAGTAAACGAAAAATACTGTTACATTGATTAATTAATAACTGTCAATTACAAGTATATATAGATATTTAACAGGTTGACTTTGAATGGGTGTGATGGTTCAAAATGACCCATGAGACACAACCCTTCATAATAACTGTACAAACTGTTTTTTAACCATATTATCTGCATATAAACGACCAACTATATTAACTACCTATTTGACATGTCATCAATCCTAACACTAGAGTTTTATGTAACCTTATTGGTCACATTTACAAGTCTGCAAATAATAGATACATAATAATAATGAATTGTCTGATATAACTAAGAATTAAGATCTGTTTGATCTTAAACCTTCCAACAATCTCCCCTCTAAGATCAAAAGATCTTAGATCTTCTTTGCTTTCTTTTGGTAGATCAACTTATGATTGTAAAATCTTCTGTGTTGCTGTCATCAGAATCCTTTTCTTCTTCCTTTATCTTGTGGCTTGTGCTTCCTGTCTCATAATGCTTTTGAGACTTCTCTTGGTTATCTTGACACTTGTTATTGAGACTCTCCAATTGGATGCCAAAGTGCTCAATCTTCTTCTTTCCATGAATGTTCAAATCAGTGGGTAAATTCACTTGATCCTTTTGATCTTCTTGGCAATATCCTCTGCCTTGTGAAACAAATTCATTTGTTTCCACATGTGAAACCCTTGCTGTGTGGTAATAACAGGTAAAAACATTCAAGTATAGATTGTAGCAGGCCTTAATCTCCTCACCATGATCCTTTGTCAGGCCAAGTATCTCAGCAATATAACCAAATTCATTTTGAAAAAGTATGCTTAGGTATCCTCCTAATGTCTCCACAAGCTTATAAAGGTCCATAAGATGGATCTTTATTCCATTTATGTATGGTTGAAAAGGGCCTGGTAAATTCTTCTTAAGGTAGACAGTATAAAACCATGTAAAAGCTTTGTCAAATCTTTCTCTAAACATGTCCCATTTCTGACTTATAAGCATATCATCTTTAAGTAAGTCTAAAAATGCAACATAATCATTAAAGCAGTTAATCATTGTTGGATAAGATACACCTTTGATATAGATGAAATCATCTTCTTCTGGTGTAGATATCATTGATGGTTTTTTGCTTGGACACATGTATGCATAGTGTCCCAATTCATGACATCTGTAGCATGTAACCTTCTCTGTCTCATCTTCTTTTCCATGAGAACTTTCATCCAGCAGTTTAAAGTAATCCTCCATGTATATGTTGTGCTTCTGATTCATCTTGTTCTTGTCAAAGTAACATGATGATGGGTCCTTGAACATGGGAACCAATTTGCATTTGTTCCCTTTGAAAGTTAATTCAAGGCCTTGTGCTTCAAACTGTTTTGGAGACAAAATATTCTGGGTCACTTCTGGTGCATAGTGTACACCAGGGATATTATAAAGACCTCTGAACCAATCCTTATGTTTACTTCTCCAATGCCATGAACAACCAGCAACTTATATGTCCCATCCTTGTTCATCAGTTCCCTCTATCATGAAATCAGTGGAAAGATGAATGGATTCAGGGTATAGGATTTGAGTGTTTGGTGTGTTTGTGGTGTTTCCAGTGCCTGCAACTCATTTGAGTTTCTCCTTGTTTGGACAGTTCTTGGCAATGTGTCCCCTAAGTCTGCATTCAAAACAGTATCTCTTGTGCTTCTCCAAATTCACTTGTTTCTTGTGATAATTAATTATGATACACATGAAACTCCTCTAGTTTCTTTCTCAACATCTCCTTACACTCACTTGAAATTTGCTTAATGCAATTTCCAAATTTCGACTCACTTTCCCTCTTGATTTGTCTTTGAATAAACTCTCTTTGAGACCTCCCAGGATTTGTGCTCTGATGCCACATGTTGAAATGGTTGAGACCTCTTGTCTTTGGTCTAAACCATCTATTCTCAATGTGAGAGTTTTGAATGACCATAGTGTGAAACAGTTGCTGAATTGGATTGAGTATATTTGTGCAGAAGTATGATATACAATAGTAAAACAGAAATAGAGTTTTGGAGGGAAGAAGTAAACAAAAAATACTGTTACATTGATTAATTAATAACTGTCAGTTACAAGTATATATAGATAGAGAACAGGTGTGACTTTGAATGGGTGTGATGGTTCAAAATGACCCATGAGACACAACCCTTCATAATAACTGTCACAAACTGTTTTTTAACCATATTATCTCCCATATAAACGACCAACTATATTAACTACCTATTTGACATGTCATCAATCCTAACACTAGAGTTTTATGTAACCTTATTGGTCACATTTACAAGTCTGCAAATAATAGATACATAATAATAATGAATTGTCTGATATAACTAAGAATTAAGATCTGTTTGATCTTAAACCTTCCAACATCCTCTCTATCACTTTAGCCAGAGGTATAACTTTGATCCAAACTCTGCCTTCTGCTATATGATGCCTTAGGTACACTTGAACCACATTATATCTCTCTTTAACAAAGTGGTAAGCAGGACCATACTTGCAAATTCAACGACTTATCGCAGTAGTAATTTGCTTTAGGTATTTTTTGATATTAAAATGTTATGACTTGTTAAACATGATACAGGAGGGTTGAACAAGATGCGTTACACCTGCAGAAAGTAGGACAGCAACAATATTTCGTCCTATTTCTAGCCGTGATTAAGTTCTTCATGCCCAGGTAAAATATGTAGACGACTAATGTTTATAAATCGTCTCATTTCATGTTCTATATTGTCATAAACACTCAAAGGTCAGCGGTGCAAGTATTCCTAGTCGTACCAACTCGATCTAATGTCATCTTAAGTAAGACTTATCAATATATGGTTCATTTTTGTTTTTCTTGTTCTTCAGTAAGATTAAACGGGTTTGGGTTTCAGGTTTCTTAAAAGCACATGTCAGATTGGTTAGGTCAGTGTGGCTACCCGATCAAGCTCCGATGACGGTGTTAGATGTTTTTTTATTGCATTTTCTCGTCACAGGAATTGTTGTCACTTTAACTTTCTTGTTTTGTTTTGTACTTTAAAAAAATCTAGACCATCGAGTCAAACGAATGTTATTCTTGTAGTGTTGTAATTATATGGGAAAAAAACCATTCATTTGTTATACATTTCAAGTTGTTGATGATGTTCCTATTATCATTATTGTTATTATTGTATTTCAATACCAAATAGTGACCAGGGCAATATGGCTGGTGAACAGTAACATACACAAAAAACCTAAAATGCAACGCTAGTAGCGACTTCTGTTGAGAATAGCGATGGCGACTTAGTTAGCGATGTTTCTTAGAAATAGCGACGTAAATTGCGACTTATAATAATAAAGTCGCTATTCTTTAGCGACATATTAAGAAGTCGCAAAAGTTATGCAAATTTTAGCGTCGAGGTAGACGGTCACAAAAATTTGCGACTCGTATATAGCGACCTACCACCTAAAGTCGCTAGTTGTGTTGCTGGCTTCACATACGTCCTTAAATATGTCGTACGAATGTCGCCAAAAAGCATTTTTCTTGTAGTGAACATTGCAAGAATTATGTGTTGATGACTTGTATGCAAGATTGTCGGTATATAACTCATTGAGAGTCTTAGTCTATTAATTGTAATTGCACCATGAAATTGACCTTTATAGTATTAGACGATCTTTCTACTCTTTATTCGCTCAAATGTTCATCAAACATGAGCCACTAAAACATTAATCATGCTGTTAATTGTACAGGTTCTCAGTTTGAAAAGTTTTTTTGTAAAATTTGTTGCACTCACATATACTTGAGCATCGAACAGTATATATTTCTTGACATTTGGACCATGAACATTAGTGATAACGTTACTGATCGTGATCCTACATGACTGCATCAAGTATATATGGATGAGGTTCATCTTGTTAAGTCAATGGCCATTGCGGTTGTAATTTGTGTGTATAGCTACTTAGACAAAGATTGTAGTGTTTTTATGTACAAAATAATCTTGGTGTCAATTGTTTCCCTTTTCTTACGGCATGTTTGTGCCCAAGTAATTTTAGACCAATTAGGTGCCTCAGATTTGGAAAAGGAAACTATAATAGATATAACTGGGCATGAAGAACTTTTAATTTACTCCTTTTTTGTTCTATGCCTTACATCCAAATAGATGAACGTTTAATTTACTCTCAAGTTGGTCGTCCGGATCGAATACTTAAAAACGACTGTACTTTCCACCAAGTCAAGCAAACAAGTGTTCCTATCGAAATTCAGCTAACCTGGACCACCTGATCCTCCAGAAATAGAAGTTTTTAATAGATATGATGTTATTTAAGTTCGATTTATTTAGGCCTCACATTTAAGAAATATATCAAACGGATATTAAGTATCATTCTTAGCTTTGTATTGGACGGGCCCTGATTTTTTAAAATGAAGACCTTACATGTTGTAATAAACAGTTTCAAATAAGATACGTTACTGTTTAGTACGTAATACACTATAGATATGTTCTATTTTTCGTAAGGATTGGTTTTGTATAGACCAACATATTGCACACCAATATACTCTTGATCTCTTGTTTCGGTAAGAATAAAAAAGACTAAAATAACGTTATTTCCAACAATTATAGCTATTTGAAATGATGTTATAACAAACGGTGTCACCTTTTGTCTCTTAAAAGTAATCAAACATAAAAAAGTTTTTGTATCTTTGAACGGTGTCACCTTTTGTCTCTTAAAAGTAATCAAACGTAAAAAAGTTTTTGTATCTTTAAAGATTACATTGGTAACCACCACGTCTAAGAAGGAGAGTTTTGTCAACCGCGTAACATCGCCTGTGGGAAGGTATATATTACTTTGAACCTGAAGTTTGTATGCCCCATTGTCCATCACTTGATTGACTTGATCGATGTTAGGCTACAACTTTTTAGTATTTGACACCTTGAATGCTAAAAAATCACATCAAACTAATTACGAATTGAATCACTAATATGTTGGTATTTAAATTCAACCATAACCTTAAAAATATGATTAACAAAAGCTTTTAGAAACAAAATATGTTTAGATAATTGGATGGTTAATGAATGGTTTGGTTTGTACTTAACTTGAACTCCACACTATGTATTTAGCAATGTTTTTAAATAAATTTAGTTTACTACTATAGACTTAGGATCAAATGAGAAGAACTCTTAAAATGAGAAGGATGAGAAATAACTATAACCACATATTAGAGATGCATCAACTTGAATTAGATGCATCCCTAATCTTTTAGATGCACTCTAATATATTTTCTAGCTAAAATTAGATGCATATACATATATTAGATGCATTTTTAGCAAGTTAGGAAAATCTTATGTATTTTTCGTCCTCTGCGGCTCAAATTTGTTGCAAGTACTACTTTGCATCGTTTCACTTCAAAATTACTTTTGAAACTAATTGGGATGCATCTAAATGAATAGAGATGCATCTAGTTGCTACTTAGACAAAGATTGTAGTGTTTTTATGTACAAAATAATCTTGGTGTCAATTGTTTCCCTTTTCTTACGGCATGTTTGTGCCCAAGTAATTTTAGACCAATTAGGTGCCTCAGATTTGGAAAAGGAAACTATAATAGATATAACTGGGCATGAAGAACGTTTAATTTACTCCTTTTTTGTTCTATGCCTTACATCCAAATAGATGAACGTTTAATTTACTCTCAAGTTGGTCGTCCGGATCGAATACTTAAAAACGACTGTACTTTCCACCAAGTCAAGCAAACAAGTGTTCCTATTGAAATCCAGCTAACCTGGACCACCTGATCCTCTAGAAATATAAGTTTTTAATAGATATGATGTTATTTAAGTTCGATTTATTTAGGCCTCACATACAACAAATGTATCAAAAGGATATTAGGTGTCATTCTTTGCTTTGTTTTTATGGGCCCTGATTTATTAAAATGAAGACATTACTTTGTAAAAGTTAGATCTAAATGTTGTATTAAACAGTTTCAAATAAGATATGTTATTGTTACGTACGTATTACACTATAGATATGATCTATTTTCGTAGGGATTGGTTTTGTATAGACCAATTTATTGCACACCAATATACTCTTGATCTCTTGTTTTAGAAAAAAAAAAAAAAAAAAAAAAAAAAAAAAAAAAAAAAAAAAAAAAAAAAAAAAAAAAAAAAAAAAAAAAAAAAAAAAAAAAACGTTATTTCCACTAGTATAGCTACTTGAGTTGATGTTATAACAAACGGTGTCACGTTTTGTCTTTTAAAAGTACTCAAACATAACAAAGTTTTTGTATCTTTAAAGATTACATTGGTAACCACCGCATTTAAGAAGACGAGTTTTGTCAACTGCGTAACATCCCCTGTGGGAAGGTAGTTATTCCTTTGAACCTGATAGAGTTTAGCAAAACTTTTTCCAGTGGAGGACCAACACCAAAATAGGGCATACGGAACCGCATAAGGATTTTTTTCTTGCTGGAAAGGTCGGCGAGCAGCAAATGGATCACCATACGTTGGATTTTCTCTCAAAATCTGAACAAAATACCCAACCCATATGTATATTTGTTTTCAGTTGTCCAATCTACAAATTCTTCTTTAAAAGTCCTCCCATTTATTGAGTCAGTTTACTTGAACTCCTCGAAAAACAGATCCATTTACAAATGTTTGTAAAAAGTTGACCTTTATTTAAGCATACAAATAGAAATATTGTATTTATAGTAATTATGCAAATAATGTGTTTGTACTTCAATATAGTGAGATGTGTTGTTGAAGTTTATATAAAGAAGCATGAAAATTTTTAAAAAATATTTGATGTTGAAGATATACACATCTATTTGTGTATTTGAAATTATAAAAAGAAAAGTGAAAAAGTTTGAAAAAGTAGAGGTTGAAGATGACAAGGTAGAAATTAACGAAAGTGCACTTATATGCAAAGATTAACAAGGAGACACTAACATCCGTTTGGTCAAAGGACTAGTCTGTTGAAAGTGGACAATCACAAGGACAGCCGGTGAAAAAAGATGTAAACCAAAGAATACAATTTGTAATTAACTCTAAAAGTAATGTATGATAAACTCTTTTTTTTTCTATGGCTAACAACCGAAAAGACTATGGTTTCATTTACTTTCATTTTGGTAGACGAATACTCAACGAACTTATTTTCCACAAACTCACAAGTCTTTTTGTCGTATATTTTTCCAATTCTTCCACAACATGTGTATCAAAGTCGATGTACACCTGGACCACCTAGATATTATTGAAACAAGAAAATTTTAACAAACACAACATACTCAAATTCCATTTCTTATTGGATTGTTCTCATGAAGACTTGTAATTATTCTCAGTTTCGTATATAAGTCTTGTTCGATTATTTTCGCAAGACAATATTGGAGTCAAAGTAAACCTGGACCACCCATAAGTTGTACTAACAATCATATATTATTAACTAAACGTAGAGCTACGTACTATAAAAAAATGTCATCTTAAAAATTAATTATGATTTATGGATTAGTAGCATAAATATAAGATCATAATCGTAATGAATAAAAGTAGGGTTGCAGAAAGATATCTGTTTTTGACTACCACGATCATGTTTTTTTTAATGTACATGTACATCGTTCAAAAATTAATGGTACATTGGTTTATGTATTAGAAAGAAAGAAAAAAATCAGCCCCTCATTTTCATTCCCTATATAACAACCACCAATTACTAGTACAAATGAATAAAAGATACACAACCAAAAAATCCACCATGGCAAGCACACCCAACAGTGTTAATCTCAATATTATTAAGGGGATATCTTGGCTACAATTATTGTAGCCAATTGGCTAATCTATCTTGTTAATACTTGTATTGTTCTCTTTAGACACTAGCTCCTCACAAAATCTACTAATCGCTTTTGAGTTTTAAGTAGGTAGGTCGTGTATTTGTTGTTTAATATGTTGGCTCCTATTTTACTTTGGTTTATGGACCAGCTGTCCCATTAGCTAAACACAAATGTCAGCCCATGGTTTATATTAAATGAAATTATATGTATATTGATCTTCTAGCCATCTCAAGTCTCAACTATGCTCAAACAACTGCTCAAATAATGAAATAAAATTAAGCAAATGTCATATAATAATTGTTAATCGATCTTGTATGTTGCAGGTTATAGTGCACCTTGTATATTAGCCTAAGTTATTGTAACACCCCAACCCGAGAAGGGCTAAAGTGTTCATAATGGAGTCAAATCAGAACACAAGTGAAACGGAGATTCATACAATAAGCAAAGGATACAAGGTTACAACAAAACTAAAACAAAAACAAAGGCTAAAATACAAAACAAAGCCCAACTCAGACTAAGCCCAATCTCATAATATCTAGTCACTTCTAAGTCCAGTCCAATGCTACAAGGTGAAGTCTTCTAAGCCCAAAAGCAAAGCCTTCGTCCATAACCCAGCTTCCTACTAAACCTGCCGCATGAGAAAAGAAATGCGGCTGAGCTTAAAAGCTCAGTGAACAGATATGAAAGTAAACAAGCACAACAAGATAATACCATAATCGAGAAAGTACAAGAGAGTTTTACAAGTGGTGTCAAGGTATGTCAAAAGATTTTCAAGTCAAGTATAGAAAGATTATCAAAGTTGAGTACGAAGAGTTATCAAGTTAAGTACCAAAAGGTCATCAAGAATAAGTGTCAAAATCATCAAAGTTAATGTCAAAGGATTCAGTATTTAACCCCCAGGCCACACAAAGTATCCACACACATATAGGGATTTGATGTAGAAACTTCAGGCCCTTTTGACTTCAACGTAGAGATGATCTATTTTCGTAGGGATTGGTTTTGTATAGACCAATGTATTGCACACCAATATACTCTCGATCTCTTGTTTTAGTAAGAATAAAAAAAATAACGTTATTTCCACCAAGTATAACTACTTGAGTTGATGTTATAACAAACGGTGTCATGTTTTGTCTTTTAAAAGTACTCAAACGTAACAAAGTTTTTGTATCTTTAAAAATTACATTGGTAACCACCGCATTTAAGAAGACGAGTTTTGTCAACCAAGTAACATCCCCTGTGGGAAGGTAGTTATTCCTTTGAACCTGATAGAGTTTAGCAAAACTTTTTCCAGTGGAGGACCAACACCAAAATAGGGCATATGGAACCGCATAAGGATTTTTTCTTGCTGGAAAGGTCGGCCAGCAGCAAATGGATCACCATACGTTGGATTTTCTGTCATAATCTGAACAAAATACCCAACCCATATGTATTTTTGTTTTCAGTTGTCCAATCTACGAATTCTTCTTTAAAAGTCCTCCCATTTATTTTTTTTTTGAACGGCAAAGTTTATTAAAACTAGCAAGGGGCTAGAAAGGGAGTTACAAATAGGTAGCTAACAATGGATTTTGGATCCAGTTAGTCCAAGAAATGTTCAACTTTCTATATCTATTTGAGAACCAAACATAAGAAAGATCAACTATACTATCGAAAATGTCTTGCCGAATAGGACGCTTGAGACTAAAAATGGATTCATTGCGAAATTTCCAAATAGACCAAGCCGTGACACCCAAAATAGACCGAACAATATGCTTCGCATGAGGATTGATTCGGAGATCATCTACCCAATCGAAACTAGCATCAAACGAATTAATAACAGGAAAGGAGAGATCCAACCATACAATGACTTGCCAAATCTCAGAAGATAGCGGGCAGTTCCACAAAACATGATCTATGAGCTCTGGACTTTGGTTACAAACAGGACATAGAAGGGAGTTTAATTCAATACCTTTCTTGCTTAGATTCCAGCGTGTGGGAAGGCGATCACGCAAAGCTCTCCAGATCATAATGTTGACCTTTTTCGGGATATAACGAATCCATCTAGTAGGGGAATGAACATCTGGCAAAATGAAATTATCAATATGAACACGAGTTTCTTTGACGGAAAAAGAATTGGTTCCTCCGATAGTCCATTCCCAAACATCAGGTGTATCAGATATCCGAGAATTATGCAAAAGGTCTGAAAGAGCTTGGAGCTGAGAGTGCAAAGAACCCCCTGTAATCAACCTCGACCATGACCATGCCCATGAGCCATTGATCCATCGATCTTTAACAAAACATTCTGGATCAGTATCAAGACGAAACAACCGAGGAAAACGAGAACTTAAAGAAGAATCACCAATCCAAATATCATGCCAGAATTTAATACTAACACCATTATTGAGTTTTCTTCTCAAGTTGGAGTGAAGAATTATGCCTTTATCATGCATAGCCTTAATAGAGTTAATAATCCTTGCCCACATAGAATTCTTTTGAAGGTTGTTGAAGGAAATTCCATCGTTTGAAGGGCCATGAATCGAAGAAACGACTTTAACCCAAAGAGCATTATGATTATGGACATATCTCCATCTCCATTTTTGGATGAGAGAAAGGTTTAAAGCTTGTAAACTTCCAATCCCAAGACCTCACAGATCCATTTACAAATGTTTGTAAAAAGGACCTTTATTTAAGCATACAAATAGAAATATTGTATTTATAGTAATTATGCAAATAATGTGTTTGTACTTCAATATAGTGAGATGTGTTGTTGAAGTTTATATAAAGAAGCATGAAAATTTTTAGAAAATATTTGATGTTGAAGATATACACATCTATTTGTGTATTTGAAATTATAAAAAGAAAAGTGAAAAAGTTTGAAAAAGTAGAGGTTGAAGATGACAAGGTAGAAATTAACGAAAGTGCACTTATATGCAAAGATTAACAAGGAGACACTAACATCCGTTTGGTCAAAGGACTAGTCTGTTGAAAATGGACGATCACAAGGACAGCCGGTGAAAAATGATGTAAACCAAAGAATACAATTTGTAATTAACTCTAAAAGTAATGTATGATAAACTCTTTTTTGTTCTATGGCTAACAACCGAAAAGACTATCGTTTCATTTACTTTCATTTTGGTAGACGAATACTCAACGAACTTATTTTCCACAAACTCACAAGTCTTTTTGTTGTATATTTTTCCACTTCTTCCACAACATGTGTATCAAAGTCGATGTACACCTGGACCACCTAGATATTATTGAAACAAGAAAATTTTAACAAACACAACATACTCAAATTCCATTTCTTATTGGATTGTTCTCATGAAGACTTATAATTATTCTCAGTTTCGTATATAAGTCTTGTTCGATTATTTTCGCAAGACAATATTGGAGTCAAAGTAAACCTGGACCACCCATAAGTTGTACTAACAATCATATATTATTAACTAAAAGTAGAGCTACGTACTATAAAAAAATGTCATCTTAAAAATTAATTATGATTTATGGATTAGTAGCATAAATATAAAATCATAATCGTAATGAATAAAAGTAGGGTTGCAGAAAGATATCTGTTTTTGACTACCACGATCATGTTTTTTTTAAATTCAAAAATTAATGGTACATTGGTTTATGTATTAGAAAGAAAGAAAAAAATCAGCCCCTCATTTTCATTCCCTATATAACAACCACCAATTACTAGTACAAATGAATAAAAGATACACAACCAAAAAATCCACCATGGCAAGCATACCCAACAATGTTAATCTCAATATTATTAAGGGGATATCTTGGCTACAATTATTGTAGCCAATTGGCTAATCAATCTTGTTAATACTTGTATTGTTCTCTTTAGACACTAGCTCCTCACAAAATCTACTAATCGCTTTTGAGTTTTAAGTAGGTAGGTCGTGTATTTGTTGTTTAATATGTTGGCTCCTATTTTACTTTGGTTTATGGACCAGCTGTCCCATTAGCTAAACACAAATGTCAGCCCATGGTTTATATTAAATGAAATTATATGTGTATTGATCTTCTAGCCATCTCAAGTCTCAACTATGCTCAAACAACTGCTCAAATAATGAAATAAAATTAAGCAAATGTCATATAATAATTGTTAATCGATCTTGTATGTTGCAGGTTATAGTGCACCTTGTATATTAGCCTAAGTTATAGTCAGTTTCGAGATTTAATTTGTATAACTATTTATGTTTAAAATATAATCCGTACATGTTTATACAAGCTGCTATGTTTACACATCCTCTATTATACATAACCTGTTATATATATATTTATATTTTCAGCATTCCATCAACATTTGGTACTGATATGTGTATGATATTCTTCCATTTATGTGTTGCTATATATATAAGTGATGTAACTATTGAGAATTTTAGTTGGTCGTCTGTCAGTTACAATCGCACCATGAACTTGACCATATGCACATCAGATATCCGACACATAAAACCTCCACCGGCAACATGAAAAACCAAATACCAATGTTAAAGCTAGTCTTATGGATCTTGCTAAGCCGATACATAAAAATTAACACCGGAAATTAAAAATAGCAAATATATACTCCTGCTGTAATATAAAGACTTGCACAAAATATGAAACTTCAAACAAACTCAAAATTAACAAACAGCCTAACTGTTCCATGCTTGATTAGTATCACTGAACTAAAAAGTCCAATATTATTGATTAATTCAAAGATTGTAATGTTTTCATGTACAAAATAAGTCTTGGTGTCAATTGCTTCCCTTTTCTTACGGCATGTATATTAATGTGTGATAACTCCATTTTTGTTCTATGCCTCATATCCAAAAAGACGAACGTCTAATTTACTCTCATGTTGGTTGACCGGATCGAATACTTAAAAACGACTTTATTTTCCACCAAGTCAAGCAAACAAGTGTTCCTATCAAAGTCCATGTAACCTGGACCACCTGATGCTCTAGAAATAGAAGTTTTTAATAAATATGACGTCATTTATGTTCGATTTATTTAGGCCTCACATTTTAGAGAGATATCAAAAGGATATTAGGTATCATTCTTAGCTTTGTTTTTGACGGACCCTGATTTATTAAAATGAAGACATTACTTTGTAAAAGTTAGATTTAAATGTTGTAATAAAGAGTTTCAAATAAGATACGTTATTGTTAAGTACGTATTACACTATAGATTGATATGATCTATTTTCGTAGGGATTGGTTTTGTATACGTATTGCACACCAATATACTCTCGATCTCTTGCTTCGGTAAGAATAAATAAGACTTAAAATAACGTTATTTCCACCAAGTATAGCTATTTGAATTGAGGTTATAACAAACGGTGTCACGTTTTATATTTTTAAGAGTAATCAAACGTAACAAAGTTTCTGATCTTCAAAGAATATAATACATTGGTTAACCACCGCGTCTAAGAAGGCGAGTTTTGTCAACCGCATAACATTGCCTTTGAACATGAAGTTTGTATGTCCCATTGTCCATCGCTTGATCGACGTTATGCTACAACTTTTTAGTATTTGACATCTCGAATGCTAAAAAATCTCATCAAACTAATTACGAATTGAATCACTAATATGTTGGTATTTAAATTCAACCATAACCGTAAAAATATGATTATATAATGAAATGAGAGAGAACATACTGATGGGAAAATAAATTTTATTATTATGAAATTGTTACATGATTGATTACAAGCAATAGGTTTTATACTGCTACAACTCTACTATACAAGCTAACTACACATTGTACAACTGTCACATTGCATAACACTCGAGCATACTCTGTTCCATCATAATCTTCATCTTGTGTAGCTGCATTGGAGACTTGTACAACTACTAACAAAAGCCTTTAGTAGCTAGTAGCTACTTTTAAATGTAAAAGCAAAAGAATCATATCATTATATGATTGGTGTACACATACAAAACACATATAATTTTTCTACTGCGACACTCGTGGTTTATAACTTGTACAATCATATAATAAAGTAGTACATTATTTTATATGAATTTATATAAACAAATAAAAGAAACGAAAGAAAGAGAAAAAAAAAATATCTACATTTCATTCCCTATATAATGACTACCAGAACATATACCAATGCATCGAAAATATAGAACAACCAAAATGTTAAAGTTAATATTATCCATCTTGTTAATACTCAATTTCATTTCAATCCCATCATTCTCTTGTCCCACTCATCAAAAGCATGCACTACTACACTTCAAATCCACCCTTACCGCCATCTACAATTCCAAATATCCCGATAAGTTTGTAGAACTACACTCATGGAATTCGAGTTCTGATTGTTGCTCTTGGGATCTTGTTTATTGCTCAAGAACCGGAACTGTTACGGAGCTTCAGCTATCTGGGGTAGCCATTCCTCCTGGAGATTCCGATCCAGTTTCGATATCTTCTGAAATCTTGAGTCCGATTTTTCGTATCCAGTCACTTGAATTACTTGATATCTCATGGAATCATTTGGAAGGCGAGATCCCAGGAGATGGGTTTGGTAATCTCACCAAACTGCTTCATCTTGACATGAGTTGGAACAACTTCAGTGGTTCCATCCCCAGCCAACTTTTCCAGTTAACAAATTTACGTTACTTGGACTTGAGTTATAATCATCTCGAGGGAACACTAGGACCTGAACTGGGTTCTTTTCGAAAATTGACTACATTGAGGTTATATAATAATCGTTTCCAGGGTCCGATTCCTGCTCAACTTTTCGAACTCGAATCTCTTCGAGATCTTGATCTTAGTGACAATAATCTCGGGGGACGTTTAAGCCCTGAAATTGGCAAGCTTCGAAATCTTGAATCACTGTCATTGGGTAGTACTAATTTTCTTCAGGGAAAAATCCCGGAAGAGATTGGAAATTTAACAAAGTTAAGATATTTTTCATTATCCAATAATAGTTTCTCCGGTGGAATCCCATCATCAATTGCAAACCTCACAAAATTAGAATCACTGCATTTGTCTATGAATTCTTTATCTTTGGAAATTCCAACCTTTATAGGAAGACTAACGAACTTGACTTATCTGGACCTGAGCAGTAACCAGTTTACAGGCCCGATACCATCATCTATAGGAAGACTAACCAACTTGACTTATCTGGGCCTGCTGAGTAACCAGCTTACAGGCCCAATACCATCATCTATAGGAAGACTAACCAACTTGACTTCTCTGTACCTGAGCAGTAACCAGTTAACAGGCCCGATACCATCATCGATGCAAAACTTGAGCAAGTNACCTGAGCAGTAACCAGTTTACAGGCCCGATACCATCATCTATAGGAAGACTAACCAACTTGACTTATCTGGGCCTGCTGAGTAACCAGCTTACAGGCCCAATACCATCATCTATAGGAAGACTAACCAACTTGACTTCTCTGTACCTGAGCAGTAACCAGTTAACAGGCCCGATACCATCATCGATGCAAAACTTGAGCAAGTTAGAGTCCCTTCAACTCAACGACAACATGCTCGCCGGAGAGATCCCGAATTGGTTATTCAAAATCAGAACTCTAAAGGAAATATACATCGGTGGAAAGGGAAGCAAGTTGATTTGGAATAACACAACTAAGGTTGATCCAAGAAGATGTAGTCTTCAATGGATCGCAATGCCTTCTTGTGGAATTTCAGGCCAAATTCCTGAATGGATTTCATCACAGAAAGAGTTGATGTTTCTTGATTTGAGCGGGAATAAATTGGAGGGAAGATTCCCACATTGGCTGGCGGAGATGAACAACATCAATTCGATAATTCTTTCAGATAACAACCTCAGCGGATCAATCCCGCCTCGCCTATTTACAGAGTCTAGTTATTTAGAGAGTCTTGATTTGTCCCGGAACAATTTTTCAGGGGAGTTGCCAGAAAGCATAGGTAACACTACAAGTATTTATTATCTTGCGGTTTCAGAAAATCATTTTTCAGGACTAATCCCAAAATCCATCTCCAATTTAAAGAGATTAACAGTACTCGACTTGTCCCGAAATAAATTCTCTGGTGACAGTTTGCCTTTTCTGGGAGCTGGTTACCTGGATTTGTCCGACAATGATTTCTCTGGTAAGATCCCGACGAATTTTCTTAATGAAACCGAAATTCTTTATTTAGGCGGGAATAAGTTTTCTGGCAATCTGCCTTTTAAGTTGACTAAATTAGTCAACCTTAGAGTTCTTGATCTTCGTAATAGCATTATTACAGGAAGCTTACAAGATATTCTCCCTCAATTCCCTACTTCTCTTGAAATACTTGTCCTAAGAAACACTTCCCTCAACGGATATATCCCGACCAATATTTCCATGTGTACTTCTCTTCGAATTCTTGATCTCTC